>JAUZSX010330290.1:0-11083 GCA_034780655.1 Idiosepius hallami | reverse complement strand
AGATAGATAGATAGATAGATAGATAGATAGATAGATAGATAGATAGATAGATAGATAGATAGATAGATAGACTAAGTATGACAGAAAGGAGATTAAGTTAATAAGAGAAAAAAAAAATCAGTAGAAAAGTAAGGAAGAGAGTTGAAAGGGGAAAAAAGAAGAAAAAACAGTTCAGCATCAAAGTACAGCCGTAAGAAAGAGAGACTAAATAAAGAAAAAGAGAGAAAATCTAGTGAAAAAGAGAGATTAAAAGAAGAAAAGCGTGGAAAAAAACCAGTAAATGTATAAATAAGTGTAAAGTGTATATTAGTGAAAAAGGACGAGAGAAGAAAGAAGAAGAGGCAAGTGCGCAGTAGTACCGATTATTCGCGAGTCACGTGTCCAGGGCATGGTTTCTTCTAGTAACCGCCCCACTGACAAGCAGCAGTAGTGGAGAAGCAATCGTCAAGTCGGGAAGGACAGCTTTTTGCTGCTGCTGCCGCCGTTCTACCATCACCTGGTAATTATGCAGACATATGCTTGCTTTTTCTAAGCAAAAAAAAAAAAAATGTTTTTAAAAACAAACGCTGACTTTTTTTTCGGAATATTTGGATATTTATACCCGTCTTTCATTTTGGATTTTTTTTGGTTGTTGTAATAATTAACTTTTTTTTTCTATTTATATTTTATATTATTTTCATTTTATTTATGTTTTTGTTTGTTTGTTTGTTTAGCTCACTTGTTCCTATTTTTCTTCAGGGTTGCCAGACCTGATTATCCCCCCCCAAAAAAAAGGCTAATTACAATTTTTATATCTATGCTAAATAGAACGATATTATAGAAATAAGCAAGTTGAAAAGTTGGCATAAAAAATAATAGAAAATAATCTCTAAAATCAAAAAAAAAAAAGTCTAATTTAAGGCCAAATCTAAAAAAAGCCAATTTTTTTTTGCAGCCAAACTGCTGTCTAAAAAAAGGCCAGATTATTCAAATTTGGTCCTAAAAAGGCTAATCTGGCAACTGGCAACCCTGCTATCTTTTTAAAAAAAAATAACTTTTTTTTTTTCATTTCACCCCAAATTATATATAAAGAAAATATGCGTTGCTTTGTATGTCTTATTTTTTAAAGTAGATTTATAGGAAAACTTTTATTTTGTCTAAAAACTTTTAGTTTCATCAAAGGCAGATGGGCATACATCTGAAAAAATCGTTACATAACAGAAAAACTATTACACTTTTTTCGCTCAATGTTTTTCCAACGTAAGTCTTATGAAAACTAATTGAGTTTTGCTTGTTGTTTTTAGGGGGTGGTGTTGCAATAGGTATTATTACGCAGTTACGTCTGGTCGTGGTGGGTGGCTATTTTGACACGGACAGCTTAGCTTCAGCTTTATTCTCATTATTAACTTTGTTCGGTTTTCGTTGATTAATTTGTTTAGGAAGAGGAGTGAGTACTCTCTAAATTCCAACTGCTCTTTTTTTTTATTTAATATTCACACACACACACACACACGAAAGGAGAAAAAAAAAACTTGTTTAGTTAAAAAAATTGTGCTTTAAAACGTTAAAGAAATATACATTGCGCGGCGTGGCTATCACATTATTAGCACAGAAGAAAGTATTAAAGAACACCACCCAACCGTCTTATCTCTTATCAAATTAAAAAAAATACCCCAAAAAAAACTAATTAACTAAATGAATAAATTGAAAAGAGTGAAACCTGTTGGCTATCAGTTGATTCAAACAGATTTGTCATTTATTCTGTCATTTTAAACAGTGTCCGAAAAGTTATTGTGCGCTATGAGTACTTAGAAATTTAACTAAACTAATAAACAGTCAATTTTATAAAGCATTAAGATAATACATTTCTTACTACTAAAAAAATATTCATTGGCTATATAACTGCTCATCTCAAAGTAAATGCTGGAAATGTCCCACATTGGCATTAAGACATAATTTTCAACATCACAGCAACTTATTGGACAATCTGTGTGTGTGTGTGTGTGTGTGTGTAACCACATGGTGTCGGGCGTTGTAATTCTACTATAAGACTTTGACTCCAACAAACAAAAATGGTATTATTAATTCCATTACTTCGGCGTCGATTTAGAAATAACTAACTCTATGTTGACACATATACACTTCTTTATAATATAGTAGTTGCTTTACTTCAACCTTTGGACCCTTTAATAGAACAAACAGCTAGTTGGTAATTTTTGCTGTGTTGACTTTTGTGCTAGGTCACAAAGGCCGATATATCAGCTCTTCGGAGTCCAAAGTGTTAAACATGCGTGTATATGTCATGTGTATCCATACTGATGACAAATAAATTTGAACCGTTGTTTTAATTGGTTTTTAGTGGAAGGAAAGCTAATTATTCTTGGTTGTTTTATGCATTACTTAAAACGATTTTCTTGGCTGTTAATTTAGCCTTTTCTACTATAATAGTATCAGCTCGCGCACACACTCACACAACTGTTGCGTCGGATATAATTATAAATACCACCACCTTCACCTTCGACAACACGTCAGTTATTTTCTCAACTTAAACAGTAGCCAAATCGTTTCATGTGTTTTGTTGTTACTGCTGTTTAATGCTGTTACTTTTTTTTTCTCTGAATCTGATTTTCTTTTTAATCCTTTAAACCCCAACTTATCAAAATTACCACGTAGTCACTCAGAGTCGTTATATTAGAAGAACAACATATTAGAGCCAAAATATTGGTGTGTCTTCTTTTGCCTTCTGTTGTCAGGGCCAATATATCGGCCTCGTAGGGTCCAAAGGTTTAAAAAAGAAAATAATGAAAATTAAATTTTTTTTTTCCTATTTTATATATGACTTTATTTTTGCGGACTGTTTTGCTCATACACTGTTGTTTTTACTTTCACTAAGTTTTTCGGCCAACTTATCTACTGGCCTTCGTCAAGTGATTTATCGTGGTATCAAAGGAAAAAATGTATTTCTTTATTTTTATTGAATAACCAGGCCCGTGCTTACGCCACCCAGCAAATACAGGATAGAGGGCTCATACCCTAAGGGCCACAAAGCTCCTTATATTCTAATGAAAAATAATAACCAAATATTTATTAGAAATAGCTGGAAAACTGCCATACGCATATGTTGAAATATCTTTTATCTAATCCTTGATAGAAGCCTTCCTTCAGTATTTTGGGTGAAGTTGTTGCATTTTATGGGCAGACAGACCGCAAAGTGCATGCTGCAGTGGGCCGTGATGTTGCTTAGCATCGAATGACTTATCTACATCTTCTGTAGAGAAATCATATTTAACCATTTGCACCCTTAAGCGTCAATATATCGGCCATGACGATCTGAGGCAAAAAGGACCAATACTTCGGCCCTAATATGGTAATCTAACAGAACGGCTCTCTGCATGACTACTGGTAATTTTGCTTAGTCAGGGATCAAAGAATTTATAAACTAGCACTATATCATCAGGTTCTTTACTCGGTAGTTAGTTACCTGTGTTCTATAGATTAATAATTTATTCATACCTCTCTCCTGAGTTTTATTCCATGTGTAAACGCAACAGGATGGCATTCATCTGTTTGTTTTACAACATATCAACCTTTTAGGTTAATGCCAATAACGATCATTTTTTTTATTCACATGTTTGATTTTGATTTTTAATAAGGAAAAAATCCATTAAAGAATATCAATAGAACATACTATGTTCTATCGCTGACCCTTGGAAAATGTATTCATTACTATATTCCCTTCAGCTATGGATTAAATAGTGCATATTGTTGATAAAAAAAACTACATTTAGGAAAAAAAAAACTTTTAAGGAAAAAGGATTTATCTCGACATTAAACAACCTAAAAAGGTTAATATGCCGTAAAACTAAACTATCGATTTTATCTTTTGAAAATAAAAACAAATTACGTTTCTCCATCCACCCCACACTTAACTTCCAATTCGTAATGTTGACCATTTCATTATAAAGGGTGAGTCAAAAGTGAGTATACTGTTATAGAAAGCAAAAATGTCCAAAAGTAGGTTTATTTTTAAATTTCAGAATGCTAAAATTCTAGACAGAAACTGTTTAATTCCTTAAATGCTCAAAATGTTCTCCGTCATTATTGTAACATTCTTAGTTAATAAAGAAAAAAAAAACAAACAAAGCATTTAAAATAGTTTATATAAAGAAGCACATAAAAAAGGTTTAATAACTGTATACTTACTTTTGGTCCACCCTAAATAAAGATATTGTATAACCCTTTTTTAATATGTATTTATAAAAATCTCATTTCTTTTTTTTACCACATAAACGTTATCATTATTATTCACTGCGTTTTGACCGATGTTTTGACATCAAGAGCTACTTAATTTAACCCTAGAGATTATGAGTTTTTTAAGGGTTTGTCAACAACCCGACACTTAGTGTTTATCAACTGAACTTCAAACCAATCCTTTATTTAATCCACATGGGTAGATTGTAGTTATTGTCAGTCGTAAACATTGAACCGAACATCTTGTTAAAAAAAATGTCACTTGGAAGAAATTGCAACATTATGCTCTTAACTGCCTCACTACTAGATCGAACCAAACCACAGGTAGGTGTTTTTATATTTTCAAAAAAATTTACAAAGCAATCTTTATTAAGGACCATCAACGGCAGACTATATTTTATCAATGTAAAAAAAATGAATTGTAATTGGTCAGATTATTGGACAAAGCTAGTCAAAATTTCAACATCCTATTTATAGATTCTGATTGAAATAAATTAATGCAAACAATTCTCACTTAGGAAACGTTACGGAAAAAATTATAAAATTATAGACAACTAAATAATCCCACCATAAAATAACTATTTATTAAAGACATTCAAAACTTTTATGTCTATTTCCCAATATTGTATCAGTATGTTCAATAAAGGCTCTATGTAAATGAACTCCATAACGAACCAGTCATTAGATTTTTAAATGATACTTTAACTGCTCTACCGACCACTGACTGGAGCAGGCTTGCCACTTGCCTGATCAGAAAGGTGCAAAAGGCCAAAGAGAGAAAAGAAAGCAAACAAAAGTATAAATAATTATTTTTAAAAGGCCAAATTACAATTGTTATATCTATTTATGTAATATGAAAATAAAATAACCAAGTTGATAATTAGATAATAAAAAAGTAGTACTGTAATTTTTTTTTTTTTTGCTCAACAAGACTGAATTTAACCCTTTCGACCGTACAGGTGACGTAAGGCAAAAACGGAACCTGATATTTTCTCCCGAATATAGTCATCTCATATAGCAAATCTGAGTGACTAGTTGGTAATTTTGCTAAATCAGGGTTCTAAGGTTTAAAAAAAATATAAATTTGGATGTGGGGTGGGAGACGGATAATTTAGGATAAGTTAGGATAAAAAGGCCAATCTGCCTACCCTGTGCTGGAGTGGACCATAAGATTTATTATCTATCATAATAGTAATTTTTGTTTTAGCACTCCCTCCAAAAAAAAAATGGGGGTGGGGTTTATATTTCGTTTGTGCTTCTGTTCGTTTTTGTATATTCTTTTTCTTTCTAAAATTCTATATCACTGTTTTTGTCCCCTTTTTTTTTTTTATTATATCAAAAACAATTTTGTTTTTTCTTCTTTCATTCTGATTTACTTTTTTTATTATTCTTTTGTAAATACTTTGGTACTGCCTCCCCCCCCAAAAAAAATGGGACTGTCCACACAAGGGCTAGATACTTATGCGCAAAAGATTTTTATTAGTTTTTTTTAATCACGAAACCCTTTTTATATTTCTCTCTCTCTCTCTCGCACTCTTTAACATTTCAAATTTATTTACTTAGGGTTAGTTAGGTAAATAAACCAAATAAAGTATTTGCGCATGCGTAGCTGTTGCGGGGACCATTCTTTTAACAAGAAAGCGTGCGTGTGCGGACCTATTTCCATTGGGAGTAATAATTCTGATACATTATCTTTATTCATGATGAATAATACGCATTTTCTTCTCTTAAGTCTTTGGACCCTGAACTTTTAATGTTACCAACTGATCACTTAAAGGACCATATTAGAGCCAAAATATGTCTTTTTCCTTTGGTCGCCAGGACCGATATTGGCATTTTTAGGTTTCAAAGGATTCAAAACAAAAATTAACTCACGGATTCAATAATTAGATTTCAGTTGAAAACTCCTGACATAAAACAATTTGATACCAATATCCACCGATTGCAACCCCCAAATTCTTTCACATAAAACCGTAGAATAGCAATTCATTATGAATGTGAAAGAAAATAAAGCTTAGCATAAAAGTCAAGTAGAACCTAATTCTGTGTGAAATCAACAATTGGTAGAACAGTAGAAAGAAGCGTTTATCGTAATGAAATCGGAGAAGTAGAAACATTTATAGGATTTGATTGCCAAACAAGGGGTGCATATAACTGAGAAGAGCCATTTTCTCTAAGCATCGGTACAATGCTAAAGCTGTGTATTTTGAATGTAGGCTTAATTATACGGTTTTCTTTGTGGTACGTTTGTTGTTGTTCAGCTGTACAATTCACGGTAATAGGGAAGTCCACTTTGCCTAGAGGGTAGGGAGTCGGACTTCGGAATCATAATACATTACTTAGAATCCCAGTCGTTCCATTTGCGATCATATGTAGACTAACACCCTTGGGAAAAGTGTGGATCTCTACAATCCCTCAAGCTATGAATTAAATAGAGCATACTGTCTTATTTTTAAAGTGTGGATAAAAAGAACGTTTATAAAAATGATTGTTTCGAAATTAACCCTTTGAAACCCAACTTATTAAAATTACGAACTAGTCACTCAGTCGTTATATTAGAGCAACATATTAAACCCAAAATATTGGTGTCTTATTTTGCCTTATGTTTTCAGAGCCGATATTTGCCCATTAGGGTTTAAATGGTTAAATTACTTAAAAGGTTGATTAGTCAAAAAATAAAACAGTCGGTAATCACTGTTATTATTGAATAATAAAAGTTGTTGTTTGAACACTATTTCAGAAATTTAGTTTTAAATAAGCAGAAATTATTCTAATTATTTCATTTAATCACGTTTAATTGTTCATTTAATAAATGTAAACAAATATCCGTTTACATACAGTGACATAACGTTGATGACTTATTTAGTTCCTAATAAAGGGTTTTAGAGTAAATCTTACAACCGAACGGTAAATTTGCTTTCCTTTCTTTGTAGAGTCCACAGAAATAGAGGGAAAGTTTTTTTTTTCTTTTCTTGCATTTTTAATGGTATTTTTTCCTAATGATACAATCCTCTGTAATTAGTCTTTTTTCTGTTATAGAAACAGTTGTCGAACCGTTTGATCCATTGCCTTCAGGATAAGTCGATTGATACCTTTCTCAAGGTTAACCTGGGAAAGTCCATTTTAGATGGTAGGTAGGCAGTCAGCCTTCGGAATCGTAATACAGGGGTCCGAATCCCCGTTGTTCCGCTCACTAGGACTATTATCCCTCGGAAAGGTGTGAATCGCAACATTTCCTCCAGCTAAGGATTAAATAGTGCATATTGAGTTATTCAAATAACTGTGTGTGGGTGGGAAGTTTATGAAAAAAAGGTTGTTCTCTGCATTAAATGACCTAAAAAGGTTTACATGCTGTAAAACTTTATTTAAAGGCAATGAAGTTAATTAGACTGCCTTGCCATTAGAAGAAAAAATATCGTTTTAATATCCTGTAAAAGCGGTAGGAGTAATTTTTAAAAAATCTGTAACCAAATTTCGCCTGGGGAGAAGTTTTCAGAAAAAGATTATTAATATTAGTTTGCTTATTTTCCTTTTAGGTGTAGGTGAAATGAAAAATTTAAAAATATATTGACTTTGGCACTATAGCCTACAGTAAAATGTTTAAAGAAATATTAAAATTCGTTTACCTATTTTATTTTCTTCCGTTTTAAGTTAAGGCCATTTAGTGATAAAGACCTTTGGGTTTGCATTCTCTAGCAAAACTTGAGAATAGATTTAAGAAAAACTTCAATATATTAAGTTCTGTGATAATTCTGAGTTGTTGTTCACACTAAGTTCAAATTCCACTTTGAGTTGAATATGAAGACAAAAGGTTGTATAAATATCGAGCAAGTGTGTCAAAAACAGATCTTATAGGCCTAAAAATTGACCTGCACTTACGCCACACTAATTGAAATCAGATATTGGCTATACAACAGGTTAAGAACAAGGTTTAGTTAACGTAGATTAAATTGACCCAATATTCCGACTTCGACAAAACAATTTCCCCACAGGTTTCCGTAAGATCACTTTGGGTCTTTGGACCCTAAAGGGCCAACACACACACACATCTATCAGTCCTAATATAGTCCTCTAATAGAACAGCCCAGTGACTAGTTGGCAATTTTGCTTATTCAGGGTCCAAAAATTTAAGCTAAACATATTTTTAAACTAAAGTGAAAGAAGTTAATTGTAGTGATAGATTGTTTCAGAGAGTTATGTTTGTTTGAAGAGAGAGAAGTGTCTATCTACTTGGTCGAGCACCAAAGTTAGACCCAAGGCCAGTTTTACGTGCTCATAATACCTTGTGCTTTTTTTAAAATCATTATTGTCCTTCACCTCGAGGAGTTATTCTCATTGAGTGAACTGGTCTCAACCAAACAGGTTTTTTTTTGGACTCAGTGTTATCCTTACAACATAAATGAGATACCCTCCCGAGCTAACGAGCCTCATCTATCCGACACAGCTAAAAGTGAATGTTATGGTTTTGACTGATATTTGAACACTTATTATATGGGTTCAGAGTCCAAGTTTTTGAAATTTGCTGCCAAATGGGAAAGGGGAAGAGAAAGACTGAAGAATATAAAAAGCGCAAACTTTTCCTTTTTTTTTTTTTTTTTGGTTTTTCTTTCTTTGCGCTTAAGATTTGCTAGATTTATTTGTTTTGTGATTTATCAACTTGCCAGTGGTGTAGCAAAGCGGGGTAGGATGTTCGCCCCACCTCAGACAGTACATATACGGAGGTGGCATTTTAAGGGGCTTTTTGGAATTTCGAAGATTAACTGATTATTAAAGGCCAGCGGGACAGGGAGCAAGTCTTACACGTGCCTAGGGTGGTAAAAACAGTTACTACGCTACTACAACTTGTTCAGTCAGTTTAACAATCTTTTTTTTCTTTTTTTTTCAATACAAGATACATATGATCGAGCAAAATAAGGAATTCATTTCTTTTTTTCCAAGGTTATTATTCAGCATGTGGACGTTATGGAACCACTTGAATTCGAAGCTGCGTATTATGATTCCAATATCTTTGTTTAGTGCCCCAAATGCACTTCCCACGCACTCAATACATTCTGTCCGTCTGACAATATTCAAAATATATAATCAAATCTTTGAAAGTTTAAAAGAAGCTTAAGTTTTAGAACAACAACTTCGAATTATACTCGCTCGATTTGTTTATAATAGGACTAATACCCTTGGGAAAGGTATGAATCCTCACATTCAATCCAGCTATGGATTAAATAATACATATTATTAAAAAAAAAACTACAGTGAAAAAGACTAGTTTCTATAAACTAAAAATATTTTCCATTGACTTAATCTTATACGGCATATCAATTGCAACTCATTAAATACTAAAGGGCATATCAACCTTTATGGTAATCTAATTTCTATACGAAAGACTTCGATAAATGAGTGATTTGAATATATTTACTTTTTATGTCATGTCAAATGATTTGTTGTCTTTTGTTTAAGGGCATATTAACCTTATTCTATTTTTGTACAGACTTTTAAGGATGAGAAAATTTTTTTTGGGCTTATTTTAATGATTGTGGAATAATAGTCTATTTTTGGACAGTGGATAGGACTTCGGAAGCATATACGAAAGTTCGAATGCAAGTAGTTCTTTTACATTCGCATTTGAACTATTAATCTTGAAAAAGGTCTAAATCCTCACTTTCCCTCAAGCTGTGGATTAAATAGTGAATATCGTGTTATAAAAACGATAAAAACTCTTCTCATAGATGATGAGTATCGACATTAAAGGATTTAATAGATCGATATACCGTAAACGTAAAACCAACTAATCAATCATTGATAGACTTTGTTCAAGGGTATATTTATTTTGGAAACTGGTCGATTAAAGCTCAACACGTTTTAAGTTAAATGTTTAGTTAGAATATTTCAAGCTAATAAACCATTTGGTGTCGGAATCAAATGACCCAAAAAGTTGATGTGCCGTAAAATAAACAAAAACCTTGTTGTCACCAGAAAAAAAAACTTTTTAAGCACCTTTTTAAAGTAATGGACGTATTTTTTTTTAACTGTTAATAAAATCAAACGTTCCAGTAACTAATTGGATGCTTGAAATTTGGCTACTTTTCTAACCAAAATTGACCAATCAGAATTCAGCTTTTTATTCACTGCTGCAATATTCACTGCAATCATTGATGTTTTCATTATAGCCTGCGTTATTGAATTCTCCCCAATCTGCAACATCTGTGCTTCGGAAAAAAACTTATTTCAATGAAGTATTGTTCTTTGTTTATTTCTTTCTCTTTGTCTTTCCACCCTAAGTGAGAGAATGAAAAATCTAGAGTATAAAAAAAGCATATCTATTAGTGTTTCGTTCGTGTTGGGAAAATCTGAATTCGGAAAGAGAATTGTAAGTAAATTTTGTTTGACAGCATATCAACATTTTTAGGTCATTTAATGCCATTAATAATCATTTTTTTTTATAAACGTAATTTTTGGAATAACAGAATAGGCTGTTAAATAAATAGCTAGCGGGAACCTAGGAATTCATATTTTTCCCATGGGTATTGGTCCAAATGTGAACGTATACGGAACGACTGATTCGAACTAATGTATTACAATTCCGAAGTTAGACTGCCTATCCACTGCCCCAAGAGGTTAACCCCCTTGCAATTTGTTAAAACATTTATTTACTGTCCATTTTTTTTTTAGCTTTCTTCTCCTAAAGTTTGTTTTCATAAAAATCTGCAAATACTAAGAGGTTTTGTGTATTGTAACTTATTGTATTATATATATAATATCATGTAATATAGTACAACATTTCGGGCAGATGGGGCTCGTTAGCTTGGGAGAGCAGTTCATCTAGGTGAAGGGTAACACCGAATATATAAAGCCCGGG
>JAUZSX010330269.1:0-11083 GCA_034780655.1 Idiosepius hallami | reverse complement strand
ATTAAAACCAAAATAAAACAAAAAAAGATAAAATATTCAATATAAGAAGAAAAAAATGATTTTATAATATCGTCGTAACAAGCATAACTTTATGCACTTGTAATTAAAAAGTGAAAGTAATTATTTATCTCTAGACAGTATAAACTGTATTTATGACCCAAATGGATTAATGCCCCCTTCCTGAGAGATTGACGGCCCAAGTGTAAAAAGCCACTATCAAATGAATATGAAAATTTGACTGATTATTAATATGAAGAATTAATTTATAACGGTATACGTAAAAACGTATACCGTTATAAATTAATTCTTTCTTTTTTTTTTTTCATAAAAGATATAAACAATAATTTCGCCGGTTGCATGTTAATACTAAACTATTTTACGAAGTCACAACGCTAAACTAGAAGATCACCAGTCAGTGGTAGTACTTAAGTTTTTATTAAAAGATATATGTTTTTTCGTTGTTTTTTTTTAAAATACTAGTTATTTTTAAAGTTACCGTGAAATTTGAGACACGTAGTTTTTCCATTATTATTCAAGTTTTGAGTGACATTTCGTCGTAAACAAGGCCAACGAGAAATTAAACTGGTCCGCCGATATGCAAGATAAACTTCTCGCCAAAATTGCCAAGGGAGTCGAATACTGATTCTTTTGGTTTTCTCGTCATCGAAAAGAGACATCAGGGAGCTATTTGTTGTTGTTCTACTATCCGAAGAAAGATTTAAAGGTTCGTAAGGAATGGTTCCTGTAATCTTTTGGAAGTCTTTTTTCCTTTGACTCAGGTTATTCACATCGACCAGCCCGGTCATTTCAGCCAGTAACGGTATGGGTATTTCTGTCAGGCAAAATCTTGACCACATCTTCACGTTCCGTTTCAATTCGTGGACAATTCGGTGCCAAAACTTACAGACACATGCCATCCGAAAGAGGCTTTTACCATCAAGCATTTTAAAAATTATCCGAAGTACTTCTTCAGGCAAATCTGATATTTCCGTCGCTGTCATAATGGTGGCTGCTGTCGTCTGTTGGTTGTTTCTTGTTGGGAAGTGTAATTGTTAAAAAAAAACTGTGCCGAAACTAACTTTAAAAACTAAAAACAATAGGTTGTTTGTTAAAACTAAAAACTTCCAATTTGTTATATTCTTAAGTTTTTGCTGCGCCCGCTGTACTGTGATCATATAACAATGAAAATAACACATTTAGATTTCTCCTATAGTTTTTCGCTAAGACATTCATTTTTTTAAATGGTGAGTTAAAACTAATTTACTGAGTCGTCAGACCAGAATTATCTCCCCTTATGTAATTTCTTTCTCTTGCAGTAAATGATTAGAAAAGGAATAATCAAGGCCTGTTTATGAGAGAAGAATGCAGCAGCATCGTTTAGGGAACAAAAAGATTGATGGAACATTTAGGCGGTTTTAATAAATTTGTAATAATGCTCTCGATGATTTCATAAGTTAATGTGAATTTAAATGTTGTTAGTGAGAGTGAGTGCACTTTCAAAACAGGCCTTAAATGGCTAAATTTTTCTATATGATATTTGGTGAGAGCACCATCACCATCCAAAGTTTGGCACAAGGCCGTTTTTACGTGCTCTTACCCGGGCTTACCTTCACCTAGATGAGATGCTCTCCTGCGTTAACGAGCCCCATCTGCCCGAGGCAGCTAAAATTGAATACAATAGTTTTGACTAGGGTTTGAACTAACTCGCGTAATACGATTCTAGAGCCTGAGCTTTTACCACTGAATGCTTTCCTCCACCGTCGCTCCCCAGATTTTTCTATATCATTTCTTCATTGATATGATTTTAACATTTAACTCTTTAGACTCTAAGAGGCCAATATATCGGCCCTGAAAACATAAGGCAAAAGAAGACACACCAATATATTGGATTTAATATGTCCCTCTATAACGACTTTGAGTAACTACTTGGTAATTTTGATAAGTCACTGCAAAAGGGATTCACCTGACTGCCAATAAAATAATCAATGATATAGTTATCCACTCTAACATATTCATTCTAACTTTGGTCACTCTGTATTGCTTCCTTGAGCTTGCTTATCATAATAGGTGTCTAATATGTCCGTAACTGACTAACAGACATAGTTAAACCAATATGCACAGACCACCTGCTGCCCAGCCTCTACATGTGCCAGAACTATAAAAAAAAATGGTTGGGGGTGGAGAGCCCCTTATATTTTCTGCACAAAGAGCCCACATTTAGTTCGCCCCAGTCCAGGATAACTTCAACAAGAAGTGCTCATTTAATGGATTACATGAAACATATTTTGTTAAATAAAACATACCTTTATTATTTAACTAATTTAACACTATTAACTTTGAATCCCGACTTTTCAAAATCTAAAAAATTCATTCAAATTTGTTAAATGTCTACTTCAGCTTTTTTCATGTTAAACCAAATTTACAGTAGAAATTAAATTTTTAATAATAAAACCATTTTGAGTTGATTTTCTTCATGGAGTACCAAAATATCATTGTAGACCCCCAATTTGTTATATTTTTCCTAGGGACATATCAGTTGGGAACTTCTATTTTAATCAACAAAATGCACATATGCGGCATTGCGGCACTGCGGCAGTGTTTTACAACTATCCGTACCTTTCGAAAACAGGGTCCATAAATCTGTCGGGGACACTTTTTGCATTTTCACCGTCAAATTGCTTTCACATTTTCATCGCGTGTGTTAAAATTCTGTAAAATTGATAATTTCTTTTTCTTTTTATAATGAATAATCATTCTTTTTTTTGTTTTATTTTATTTGGTTTTGATTTGGGTTAGGGTTATGGTTTAGGGTTAAATAAATAGTTCTAATTTATTTAAATATTTTCTTCGTTTACTCTATTTAAATTAAATCAAGTGTTTACGTCAAAATCGTATAATAACACGTGACTTGACGGTGAAAATGCAAAAAGTGTCCCCGACAGATTTATGGTCCCTGATTTCGAAATGTGTGGCCGTTTGTTCATGAAATGCTAGGTGGAAAAAGAAAGACGTAACTTAGAAAAGAACTTCCAGATTTTATTCGCGAGCCACTTTTCGTTTGTGTGTAAGAAATGGGTTAAAGACTTTCCCCAATCGGTTTGAATGGATTATGTTCTTTTATTTAATTATTTATATTTTTAATTTTTGCTAAAACTCTGACAGTTCAAGAAACGAAAAGGTCGTTCCAAAAAGTATTGCTACCCATTTTTTTTTTTAAGTTAAAGAGCTACGAAGACACAACTGAGATCATTAAAATACGCAAACTTTTGTGCTCCAGAATTTATTTTACTCACCACACACCATTCGTTCTCAATGAATGCACTTTAGCCAGCATACACCCACTGATCTATTTTCGAGTCCAGTTAGTAGGGTGTGTTGTTGTTGTCACATCTGTTGCCCTCTGAAATCGACAGGCCCGGCCCATAACGGTTTGTGCTGCTGCTCAGCTTCGTAAACGTTAAACAGATACCAATGGAAGTTGTTTGGTTCAATTTTTTTCTGCATTGATGATGCGCTTACGTACGTGACGTTACCACAGGCAGGAGGGGGTTGCTTGTTGCTTTCTTCAGATACAGGTTATGAATTCATAACTTGTTTTTAATCTTCATCAAGAATGCAATATGTGATCCCCTCTGATCCATTCGGGCGGAATAAAGATAGCAGGAATTACTTTTGGCACGATGCTCCCCCACTGGTTCTTCCTCTCCTCCACAGTTATCTCTATTTGTTTCTCTCACACTTTCTTATAACGAGAGAGAGAGACGTACAAGACGAGAGATGATGGCGTTCGTTCATTCTCCCTTTCATGATTTGTAACCCCCAGGGCTCTTTTGGTAATGCTGGTTGGTCGTCTGGGCACAAACACCCGGCAGCAGAAAGTTTAATCTAAACATAAACAAACATTAGTTCCAAATTTATAGTTTAGGAGGATTTTAGCAGGGCCACACGGCACGGTTGATGTATGTGTGTGTGTGGAGGGGGCTTTTAAATATTTCTTTTTCCTGACTGATAAACCTGAACTTGTTACTAGATTTTTTAAAAGTGAATTTCTGTTTTTACCTAAGTATTTACAATTGAAGTATTTTTCTTTCAAGTTTTTTATGAACACTTTCATCTTTAATCTTGTGGTGAAGTAGTAGTAGTAGTAATAGTGAATTTCTCACGCATGCTAATTTCTTCGGGAATTAGAAATTTGTATAAATACTCCTGGCGATAAAATCGCCCTCAGTTTGCTACTGGAATTATTCGTAGAATAAAGCTTACCTAAGCTAACTCATGCGTTCTTAGTTTTACTTCTATACCTGTGCCTTTTCTTCATAACACGTATAAATAAAATTATCACAGAAATTAAACACTTATTTTTCATGTTCTTACATATTCGTTTTTTTTTTTCTTGAGAGCGTCGTGTTAAATGTCTCTATGCCTGGTGTTAAACTGTCCACACTATGAAAAAACTACGTGAATAAAGATCTAATGGTTACATGTTCATGGTAAAGGGCCAAATGATTGTCAGTAAATCGTTTCTGTTTTGTTTGAGTAAATTATCGAACAAACAAATGAAACAAACTTTCACACGTGGAGTCACCATGTTGGGATTTGAAGTTACTATAACATTCAAGTTAATAAAAAGATAGCAAAAATTAAAGTAAAAACTTAAATCTTCATTATAACTAAAAAATTTTCTTTTATTTACAAATTAGCGAATACTAGCTTTCATATTTATTTCTAAGCTTTTAAGAGTTAATTTTTAAAAGAAAAAACACTATTTAGTGCTAAAATTCGTTTGGCAAATGGGGGTGCCACCCATCCCACCTTCAATTAATTCTCTGGAATAAGTTACGCTAAAATTGGAAATAGTGAAAATTTTCCCCAAACTCTGAATCATTTAAGAAAAAAAAAGACGTAAAAATTTTATATTTCGAAAAAAAAAAAGTTTTTAAAAGTTAAAATAAAAAAACAAAACACGTGACAAAATTTAAGTAAATTAAAGAAAAATACTTACAGAAACAAGAACTCGAAAATCTTCTTGCGATAAATATCGCAACATCGTGGCATTCAACTTTCCCATTTTGTGCTTTAAAATTTGTGGAAATTAAAAATAAAAGATTTTTTTCTTCATTTAAAAAAGATAAAAAATAAAACCATTAGAAAATACTACCTAACCGGAAGTAACTAAACTATCGGTGTTGCAGGAAGACATTCTAATTCATAAATGAAGTCCGGTCTCGGTCTACGGAAAAAAAAAATAAAGCAATTATTTTAATCCTATCTGATCAAAATTACCAACTAGTCACTCAGAGCCGTTCAATGAGAGGAGCAGGGCGAAATATCGACATGTGTGTCTTCTTGTATCTTAAATTGCCAGGGTCGATATTGACCATTTTAGGATCAAAAGGATAGGGATCCTTTTGCACTAGGAAAACAAAAATATGAGGTGAGACTGGTGAGTAGTGCAAGAAGCCAGGGTGTTCACCATCCAGTAAGAATGCAAGTGCAGTTGGATTGGCTAATTTCATTTAACTCAACTTCAATTAACCCTTTAGACCCTAATAGGCCGATATATCGGCCCTGACAACATAAAGCAAAAGAAGATACACAAATATTTTGGTTTTAATATGTTCCTCTAATATAAATACTCTGTGTGACTACTTGGTAATTTTCATAAGCCGGGGTTCAAAGTATTAAGTCAGGGTCTAAAGGTTAAAAAAGTTACGAAATATCGACCTTTTCAAAATTAAATTTGGGTAAAATCAAGTTAATGATGAAAAAAAAAAACTGTGATGAAAAGTAAAGTGATTAATATTTGGGTGATTAAACATTCAGTGATGAAAAGTCTATACCAATTATATCCACCCGCATAGTACTCTTCTTCGATAAGGTTTTATTTCGTTGGGAGTCGTGTTTTCGGTCATCACCGATTACTTCCGTTTTATAAACATTACAATTGTTTCCTTAAGGCTCCCCATTCATTCAGTAAGAGCGACTTCTTCTTCACCTGGATGGGAGTTTGAAGTGTGTTACGACGAACAAAGAAGATATGTTCGTATTATCCAGGTTAAAGTGGCGACAAAATTCGGATTATGCCGACAGTAAAAACTGTCTACTCCCATCTTCATGTGACATCGAAAAGAACAACAAAAGTATGTTATTTAAACCGAACAGAACCCGTCTCTTAAAAATCCTACTTTTCTTAATTTTCTTATTAGCCATCATGATGAATTTGGCCGAACTTTTAAAGCAGTACGTGAAGCCGAGATCTACTGGAAATAAAAGTGCCGGAAAAGGAGGAGGAGGGGGCACTCTGTTGACGTTGCCGGCCCTCCTCGGCGGTGATTCCAGTTTAATTCGTGTGGGTCATTTGAGTTTAGACATTGTTACTTCGACCATGACATTCACGGACCCTCTGTGGGTGCCGAATCCTGCAGCTGCAGCCGCTGCAGCTGCCGAGGCCGCTGCGCAGGGAGAAGAAGACGAGGCTGGCGATGGCAGCTATTTGAGAGCTACGTTTTCTACATCAATTAAGGATTTCCTCAAAGATACTAAAGACTGTGGGCCCTCAGACAATTTTGACACAACCACTTCGTTATGTCGCCTTTTTGGGACATACGTGCAGCTTAAGGTTGGTGCTTTTTTCTTTCTTTTTTTTATCTTTAATTTGTATTGTATCATTAAATAGCTAAAGCTTTAACCCTTTAAACCCTAAACAACCGATATATCGGCCCTGGCAACTTAAGGCAAAAGAAGACACACACACGACGACCACAAAACGTAACGATAGTTCAATCTCTACCTTAGGATCCTGACTTGACAATATTACCGAATCCATTCTATTACAGATCCGTTCTATTAAAAAAACATTAGGGTCGAAATGTCTGTCTTTTTTCGCTTTTGGTTACTAAAGCCGATATATCGGCCTCTTAGGGTCGTAAGGGTTAAGCGCAAATTCAAACTAGTAGCAGAAAGTATAGTTTTCATGTAGCGTTTTCGGTGTGATTTAAAAGCATCTGCTAACCGTTTCCTTCGCAAATCATTATTTTCACCCTACCCCCCAATATTAATATTTTCTACAAAAATCAACTCAAACTCCAACCACTAACTGTAACTCCAGCCCTAACTCTCATCTAAAAAAAAATTATAATAATCACAAAATAACCAACTTAATATTTATTAATTTAATTTTAATTTTCCAAAGGATACTATTTTTCTGTAAAACAAGTCTGGTAGTTTCAAAGTATGTGCCAGCACTGACTGCAGCAAGCTCTCTATGGGCCACAAAACTCCTTGACCGCACACACAGATCTTTTATAACGCAACAAAATAATTATTTTTTAAGATAAACTAGAAAATCATTATTACACTTATATGTTGAAATATATATATATATATATATATATAAAGTATAGGTATGTATATAGTCTTTGATCAAAGCCTCCAGTAGGGGAGCCAAGTTACACTTTTGGAATAGGGGGTCACAAGGGGCATTCTGCAACGAGGCCGCTAAGTGGCTAAGTAGGCACTGATCTTCTTACAACTAAATACACTAAAATTCTTCCGCTGATTTTGAAGACCATCAGTTTGTGCATATGTCTTAAGATAGATAATGCCATTTCAAATAACTCCACAATTAAACATAAAAGAAACATAATATCTTTGAAAATATATATGGAAGAGTGTTGTCTGTGTTCATAGAGCATCATGTATCTTTCACCAAAAATCTACTCTTTTCAAAGGTAATACCGATATTATTATATTTACTTGGTGAGCACCAACCCAAGTTTGGCACAAGGCCATTTTTACATGCTCTCACCCGGGCTTTTTGCATTCAGTTTTACCCTTCACCTAGATGAGCTGCTCCCTGAGTTAACGAGCCCCATCTGCCCGAGGCAGCTAAAGGTAAATGCAATGATGTTGACTGGGATTTGAACTTGCATACTACAATTCCAGAGCCCGAGCTTTTACCAATGCTCCAAAATTGCTGCCCAAATTATTAGATAACAATACCTATATATTACTGTTCCGAAGAGATATCTTAACTTTATCTAATTAGGCATCTGACTCTATGCTAACACTTATCTAATATATCTAATAATTAAATTATAAGACCTATATATTATCCTTCCATAGAGCCCTACAATTATTATTGAGAATTTTTAATATGTTTGTTTTTTGTTAAAAATTTAAATCCTTTTAATATCTTTTTAGGTGACTGAATCTAAAAAAGAAGATCACATCACGTGCTATCATATCGTCTGGGCCGCTTTATCCGAAAAGTTCATTCCTCAAAACTGCTTTGAACTCGATGAAGCATATTGGTATGGTGGCCCAGAACTACCACGGCAAATGTACCCTATTGAGAAAATCAGTTTATCAATGGCACCTTTTGTACCTGGATTTGATCCCACTTTCATTCATAGTAATCTTTCTCTCGGCCCTATTTTAGAAAGGTACTGGATTAATTCTCAAGGCACTGGATTAGTTGTGGATAACTCTATTCCATTACACATCAGCATGAACCAAAATTATAATTATAAGCTTTGTCTTAAGGCTGAATACAATAACTCTCCTTACAGAAACCCTGAGAACAACCTGCCATCACTGAGTTATTCTGTCTGCAAGGCTAACAATGTAAAGAATCTTCATGACTATCTACGAAAGAGGTGGTTTGAGAATCCGATTGGTTCACCAACTGAAATGATCGGTCGGCCGTTGTGGACGACAGACGAGTTTTTTGGAGGCTCAATCGATCAGTCAAAGTTCTTGACGTATGCCGATAAGATCGTGAAATTTGGCTTTGATAATTCGCAAGTCCAACTCGATACGTATTCTGCGTATGTTGGAGACGCCGTGATTTCTCCGAGAAAGTTTCCGAACTCGAACCAAATGATCGGCGAAATAAAAGCGACCAAACTGGACGTTCGACTTAAAATGTGCGCCTGTTCCGATTTCCGTGCACCTCCTTTCAACGAGGGGAAGCAAAAAGGATATTGGTTGATGGAGAAAAACTCTAAACAGATTGCCAAGGTTTCTTCAGGGCTAGCTAGCGTCGCTTTGCTCGATTTCACTAACCCAGACGCTCTGAAATGGTTTACAGAAAAGGTTCTATTTATGAAGAATTCATACGGCGTCCAGTCTTTTACATTTGATTTTGCTAATATCGAAGCCTTACCCTTTCATTTCTCATCGAACATGCCAATGAAAAGTCCCTCTGACTATCTAACCAAACTCGCAGAATTTGCTTATGCAACGGATCACACAGCGATCGTCCCTGGGGCTTTCCAGTCTCATAAAACCCCTCTATTTGTTAAGACAATAGCCAAGAACGCAACATGGGATTACAACAGTGGTTTGAAAAACGTTATTCCAAATATGCTGACTCTCGGCATTCTCGGCTATCCCTTTATCGTGCCAAGTGCTATCGGTGGGTCTAACAGCTCAGTCAGCCCCCCTGCAACTAAAGAACTATTCATCAGGTGGGCTCAAATGGCCACTTATTTTCCAGTCATGCACTTCTCCATTCCTCCGTGGTATTTTGATGAGGAAACAGTAAAGATTACACAGCATTTAGTGAATACCCATCAAAGAAATGTTGTTCCTTTATTAAAACACTTAATGAAGGAAAGTGAAGTGACAGGTAAGATACTTTTTTTTTTTTTTTTTTTGTATTCAGGGCTGTGCTTAGAGCCCCTGCAGATCCCGCAATTGCGGGGAGGGGGAGCAAGTTCCGTAGGAGCCGCAACGCTCCTTGGCTTCACAGATCTCTTGTAATAATTACCAAATTAATTATTTGAATTAACTAGAAAATCATTATCACACCTATCAATCCATCTCTCTTTTTCCTAATATATATATATATATTTGTATATGTATGTATGTATTTATGTATTATAGGCTGTGAGTCAAAAGCTCTTTTATTCTGTGACCTATGTTCAGGGTAGAAGAACAAAAATAGGCAAACAAATGCCAATACTACTTTGAACACTATACTATGTGCTATGGGCCCAAAGGTTCATATTACTCAAGATTTTTCAATCTGTGACCTACGCTTACGGTGGTAGAACAAAAATAGGCAAACAAATGCCAATGCAACTTTGAACACTATGCTATGGGCCCAAAGGTTCATATTACTCAAGATTTTTCAATCTGTGACCTACACTTAGGGTGGTAGAAGAAAAATAGGCAAACAAATGCCAATGCAACTTTGAACACTATACTATATGCTATGGGCCCAAAGGTTCATATTACTCGAGATTTTTCAGTCTATGACCTACACTTAGAGTGGTAGAAGAAAAATAAGCAAACAAATGCCAATACTATCCTGAACATCATACAATTGGCTGTGGGCCCAAAGCTTTTTTTTTGGTATGGCCATATACCCATGTCCCTGGGTGCTTATATGCATAATTTAAGTATGTGTAGTATTTATACAAATTGGCACCCAAGGGTGTTGATGTAGGGAATTATTATTTTTTTTTTTCTTTAATTAGTTCCCCATTTTTTTTTTTTTGTTTTTGTTTAGGTGCCCCAATTGTCCGGCCATTATGGTGGATTGCCCCTGAAGACCCAATTGCCCTGCGGATTGATTGTGAGTTCTTGCTTGGTGATAGTCTTCTTGTAGCACCTGTTTTGGATCCTGGCGCCACATCCCGAAACATTTATCTTCCTCACGGTCACTGGACCGATCTTTTGAACAACAAAAAGATCGAGGGAGGACGATGGTATAAAGATTTCAAAGTGCAACTTCATCAAATCGCTACTTTTCAGAAAGGGAAATCCCTTCCGTGATTTACGTAAACAACTGGATTTTGTCCTTTCTGTTGGATTGACTTATCCTACATGGAATTTAACTGTAAGGTACAAAATTTGGAGAAGATGTTTTTGAATTCTTATTTTATTTTTATTCAAATCTCAAATGGATTTTTTTTTGTGAACATTTGTAGAATAATTTTTTAATTTCAAAAAACGGTTTAAAAAAAAAAAGATTGAGAATTCTAGATTTTCAACAATGACACATTTGGTAAAAGATTAATATACAATAGGCAATCATGATTAAGAAACTAGATTAGAGAGAGTGTGTGTGTGTATG
>JAUZSX010330248.1:0-11084 GCA_034780655.1 Idiosepius hallami | reverse complement strand
CCCATGGGTGTTCATATGCAGTTTGAACTAACTATCACTAAATATGGCACCCATGGGTGTTAAAATTCAATATTACCGTTTTTTTATGTTCATGCATTAGTTATATTCTTTAGATCATAAGTGTGTGTGTGTCTCTGTGATTATAGAAAAAGGTATAAAAATAGATAGAAGTGGTATATTAATGTTTATTTCTCTTATTTTTAACAATTATAAATACTATTTAAAAAAAAAAGTTTTATTTTGTAATGAAACAGAATTTGCCTCAGGATAGATGTTATAATGTGCAGGTGGCCAGAAGAAGAAAAAAAAAGGTGTTGTTTAGATATAGTTTTTATTGTATTTATTTTCAATCAGTTCACTGTTTCCAAAAAACACAGTAATCACTCTGAAGAGAAAAAAAAAAGATCATCACAGAAGGAAAACCCATAAACATCAATTACCTAAACATTAGTTGTCTGGTATGTTTTGGATTGTCTTTTGTATTTTTAAGGAAAATATGAAAAGAGATAAGAATAGGGTCATTAGTCAATCATTCTAAACAACAATTAACTTGTACAGCTTTGTTGACAATAATCAATACAAATGCCAACCAATAGACGGGTGAAGCAGATGTCTTTCATTTCTTTTCTGTAGTTACATTTTCTCATAAATGCTTCAGATGGTTAACAGTTTGTAATAACAAGAATCTAGTCACATGAATAGACCAAACTCTATTGAATAGAAGATATATACAATTTACTAAGATGCTGTTAACTGACCATCATTATTTATAATATATATAATTATATAATGTTCGTATCAGAAAGAGGATTTTGATTTATATATAGATATTACTGGATTAAAAATTGTTACCCGGGTTTTACCATTTGGGTTGTCAGGAGAACACCAAGGAGTAGAAGGTCTGGAACAATATATATACATATACATGTATGTATGTGTGTGTGTATGTGATCTATATTAAATATTCTTATAAGATATAGCCCACATTATGCTATTAGATCAAGGCAATGGAAAAGTTTCAGATATGTCTAAAAAAACACACTAATCCTTTATGTCAGATATCAAAGTGTCAGAAGTTGATGCATCAAACATAGAAATGCAAAGCGTGTTGCAGAAGTACTTCAGTCTGACCAGTTCCGCAGTATCTGTTACTTGTTATGATGTGAGTGAGCTACCTGTCAATGGCTGGTTTTATTAGCCACAAAATTTCCCATGCCATTATTCGTAAAGCAAGATAGAAGTAATTATAGATGTAGATATCATGCTCATTAAAGGATGTGCACTTTATAGAAGTGTTCTATCAAAAAAAAATGTTCGAAAAGTTTTGTTGATTAGGTCTAATCCCTGCCTTTAGACAACTACCTATTATCATGGAATACTTTTATTTTATCTAGTCTTGGATCAAACTGCTATCAATAACAATGAAGTCAGTCTAAATGATATTTTTGTTTCAACATCAAATGCCATCAGATAAACCTTAATATGAATGTATGCATCTGGGAAATGATGAATAGGTAGGGCCTTTAAGGGTGGTGCAGCACTTCAGAACTCTTTTACAAAATGATAATCAATCTCCTACAGTGTAAAGTAGGATAGCCAAAATATAAATCTATATTTTTTTAAACAGAACAGATTACTTGAAAATATAACTTTGAAAACAAAAACATGGTTTATCTCATTTATTGAGAATAAAAATATACATATCCTAAAAGGATTTGTTATCTCTATAAAGAACTGCATCCATATAGTAACAACTTCATTCTTTTGCACTAATAATCTCAATATATTTATATGAGAATTTTGTCATGTAAGAAGATTGTTTCAATTTTAAGGTTGATGGTTTAATTCCATGTTATGATAGGGCCCTCATCAATTAAATATATGCAATGCATACCTATATATCAAATATAGATTTTAAAATCTTTTTCCTCTTGAAAGATTCTGGCCATATTGTGAAAAATTACAATAATTTTATGATAAAACGAAAAAGAAAGCTCAAAATTAATAAAAAGTCATTGCAACACTATGAATAAATAAAACATGCAGAGTTTAGAATTACAGAATAAGAAATTCTAAATAAAATCTAAAAGCATCAATATTTCTTCTTTATTGTTTATTTATTTGTTATCAAGATTTAATGTTAGCAAAATCTAATGAAATAATTGTAAATGTAAATATTAAGAAAATTGAAAATAATAGCGTTTCCAGTTCTAAAGATAATAAAATTCATGAATTACCTAATATTCTTCTAACAAAATGAAAAATAAATTCTCATTTTAAAATAGAAATTTCTATATTGTTCATTAGTCAAATATTTTCCATTAAAAATAGAACTTGAATCTAAAGAATCTTTTTTGAAATGTCACAGATACAGATTATATAAAATCAACTTTATTTTACAACTTAACATATAATCTTCATAATCCTATGATAAAAACAATAAAAACTGGTTTCAATCTTTGGACTTCAATAAAGGTATTTTTTTTATTCTACTTAACAAATTTATTGTTTAAAAGTATCACATTTACATAAAATTCAAATCTTTTTTTAAAGTTTAAATGGTACTTTATAAAAAAAATAACATGCTTGTATCTTGACTGAACTAATACAACTCTTATTGTTGTAGTTGGAGAAAGATAAAAATGGTATAATCAAAAGGAAAAATACCAGAGTTGATATTTTTCTTTTAACTAAATTTCATCTATGTATTATTTAAATTCAGATTTTAACCAAAACCTATCTTTCAAGATATATCAACTTTTCAACTTTGGGCAGAGGGTAAATGTCAGTTTAATAAGATTAACTATTAAAAGAATCTTGTATTTAAATGCACAATCAATACATATAAATAAACAACAATTTTATAGAAATATAAAAATTCAAATATTGATCACAATGATAGTATTAAGTGTCTAGTGTATTGGATATAAAACCCAACATAGCTTTTAGTAAAGAAAAGAAAAAATTGATTTAATAACCATTCTCCACGAATAAAAATAGATCAACTTTCTGCTTTATAACATAACTAGAATATTTCTAAAATAAAAACCATAGGAGTCCAAAAATATAAATCATGTGTCTACAAGATTTTGTTAAAAGTAGAAAGAATCCAGTCCATTTCAGATTCTGATTGTATCCTAACTCAGGTAAATTTATAAATCAAGTTGGTTAGTTAAATGCAACTTAGCAATGAACGTTTTGCCAAAAGTGAATCTAAATCTATATCAGCTGACATGATGCAGAAAAGTAAAGAATCAATAGTATTCTTCTTCTTCTTCTTGGAGAGATTAGAAACTAGGCAAATAAATCTAAAAATGCTCAACTAAACACCATTGAGGATTAACGTTCAACAATCCATCGATAACAACAAAAACATCAGTTTGCTTAAGCTTTCTATCAAATTACAAAACTACTTGAAAAGTCCAATTAAATTTCATAGCTTTCTTGTCAATTACATACTATAAAAAAGTATTTAAATGCTACTTATTTTTTATCATGACCTTAATATCCTTAACTAACAGTGAAAAATAATGATCAATAAAAAAATTTATTTCCTTTTCTTAAAAAAAAAAGATGACTTGTTCAGAAAGAAAGAAATCAATAAAAAGAATTAAAAAATAGGATAAAAATATTGTATTTCAAATCTGGTTTCATTAAAAAAGCTAAAAATAAAAATCAATTTTAGATAGATTTTTATTAGATGATTTCATTAAAAAATAAAATTTAAAAATATGAAATTAATAGTTTCTTTATTTAGTAGTTTTGGGACTATTATTTCTTTAAAATATTCTGAAAGCACGATGAACAGTCTATATCAAAATCAGGATTTTAAATGTCAATCTTTTCCATTCAAATTGGCCATTATTACAAAGGAAATTGAGAAAGATTTTCTATTTGTCTTTCTCTTATAATGTAACTTTTGTGTAGCTGATAGTTGTTGTAGGCTTTTAGTGTCATTTGGTCATGGTTTAATAGGTCAAGAGAGGGCAGGTGGTTGGTTTGAGGTGTGAGTATCTCCTTCTACACTAAGCTTACTCATTATTCCATTTTTATGTAGCCCATTCTTTTGAACTGGTCCTCTTTCTACAATTTCTAGCTGATGATAATGATGCTGCTGCGCCTTGAAGTTGAAACCACTTGGGAGGAAAGAGGCCACCTGCATTGTTAGCTCACTCAATATAACTGCATAGCAGGAAAAGATATTTTGCTAATGAACAATAGACCAAAAATATCATTGTATCAAAGTAAGAAATTATTTAACTTAACTTTGAAAACTATTTGCTGATTCCTATTTCTTTTTTGTCAAATCAGTGTCACAGAAAAGCATTAAGTAAAAAATTTTTTAAGTATATTAGTACAAGTAGACACTTTGGCTTCAAAACAATTATTTTAATTGAAAAAAAAATATTTACAAGTCAAAAAGAATTTATTAATAATTACAAGTAATTTCTAACTATTTCTGCTGCATAAGTAATTACCAAACCGAGGAAATTAAATTAGCATACTTCTAATTTGGTTTCCTAAAGTTCTTCCAAATATTTAATTTCATCACTGTCTAAAAAGATTTAAAAGTTGAAAACTAGATAAACCAATGAATTTAAAATCACTTTTAATAAAATTTTTAAAAAAATTTAAAATCACTTTTAATAAAATTTTTAAAAAATTGTTTTGAAAGTAAAAGGATAAGAATAAACTTGAAATTAAAATAAAGTTTCAATATTGAACTTTTTTGTAGCTAGGATGTAAAAAGCAATCAATAAATAAAATCTGTATTTTTATGAAACTCAAGTTTTCATTTCCATCCATTATATCTCAATTTCAAAAATTAGCAACACAGGAACATTAGCAACAGATAATGATAACCTTCATTTAAGGGCAATATAAATAAAAATGAATGTTTCAATTTGACTAAAATCTAAATATTTTAATGGAGTGTATATATAAATATTTTCATTTTTTTTTTTAATTCCTAAGAACTTGCAATTTACATCAAGTATTTCAATTTGCAAAGTCACATGACCAAAAATATACAGATAATATAGAATATCAAGACTCAATATAACTTTAGTTGATAAAGTTTTACGAACAATTTTCCTTATGAGTCAATAACATCAATCATTCATGATCTAAACAAGACCTTATATGCCATTACTTGCAAGAAAAAACACACATTAATGCAGTGAACATAGCCAGTTGTTTTGGTAGATTAAAAAAAAATATTTCCTATTTTATTCTAGTAAAACTCCTCTTTAATACTGTGGAAATAAAGAAATTATTACATGCACTATTTAATTTTGTTCTTTGCTATTGAATAACACAATTGTAAAAATAGGGTTTTAGTGGCTAAAATGAAATATTGTACTTATATTAATTACAATAGTGACAATTATTTTGGTTTACATTCAATTCATAAACCAAATCCCATAACATTAAAATTTGTAGACAGATGTTTCATCTGAAATAAATTCTAAATTAAACAAAGTAATAAAACCAATATAAACTAGCCCATAATTATTTCAATAGAAATTCACAAATTCATGGACTCCCTATACTAAATAGTGCCAAGCTCGATAATCCTTTTGTATTCATTTTCATCAGTGCTTTTTGCAATAAAGATTTTTTTTTTCTTTCAAAGAAAACTTATATAATTTTTTGAAAGTTGAAACTCTGCAAACTGCAGTTACCTCAATGAACAATATAGTCCCAATACAGCAGAAGCTATAAGCCCACAACAATCCTAATGTTCAAGTTTGAACCCATAACAGCAATTTTTCTAACTCAAAACTAAATAGAATTTGTTTCCACAGATCTAAACTCAACACATATCAAGTTATAAGTTTTAGCTCATATTATAACATAATTACTTAACCAAAATATAAAAATAGATTAAACAAAAGTTTTGAAAATTTGGGCTCTTATTAAATAATTCTGAGTTGATTGAAATGTTTCAGAGAAATTCAGGATACATTTAATCTCAATATAGACAAAGAAAAAAATTTAAAACGTTTCATATTTTAAATCTATTTCTGTTTTTAATATTGATCAAACTGGAAATTGCAATTTGTTCACAATTTAATGATTCACAATAGAAAAGGTAGAAAAGTAAAAACGTAAGGATTTTTCTTCTTATATACCGTATTTCTTAAATTAGAAAAACACCAATTTCAGTCATTAACAGAAAAAAATGTATTATTTATACATTGCCACAGGCTGTGTTTTTAAAGGGTTGCATGTAACCTACAAACTAAATGTTTGACATGTCTAATCTATAAGATACCTGTAGAGTACTGGATAATTGGTGTTGCTTACAGTGCACCCAACAGTTTTTATGGCAAGAAAGTTGGGATCAAATGACAAGGAGATTAGTCGAATATCAATTCCTCTTGAGAGTGAGAGTCACTTAAATAAATAGCTATGCATTTATTAATGGAAGAAACGAAAATTTAATATAAAAACATTAGTTTATTCTGAATTTTCTGTAAGTGAAAAATGAACATTTCTACTGTATGGTTACTAGTTAAATTATAGAACACAAAATCATATGCATTTAGTCAAATCTTTTCTGCTTTTACTTCAGATAAGCTTAATTATAAATAACTGTACCTACTTTTCTGCTTTTCAAACATTATTTTCTACAATCAGACAAACGAGGTTTTTCTCTCAATTCTCTCATAGATTCTAAGCAATTTTTTTGAAAGGTCATAACTTCATTAACAAGATCCAGGATATTTATCATTTATTCTTTATACAAATTTTGTGGAAGAGAACTTCAACTTTTTTTTAAAAGATTTTCTTTTCTATTTTTTCTTGTGTTCAAAACAAAGATTAAAGTTCTCTATATTGATGTATATTATTTATATGTATGAATGGAAAGAATTCAGAAAAGTTCAGCTATAATGGAAAATCAAAAATTATTTCTCAAAATCCTTGAGATGAGATATGATCAATTTTTTGATGATTTTATAAGTATTTTTCAGGCTATTGTCCTCATTTTTATTTTTATTTTTTATAATAAAAAAGATGAGGACAATAGTCAAAAAAATACTTATAAAAATCATCAAAAAACTTTTTTTCATTGAATTTCTATTTCTAAAATAATTTAACACTGAAACATCTTGAGAATGAAACTTCATACAACAAAAGCAAGTTTCAGTTTTATTGAGAAAAAAGACGTTAAAAATTAAATTTATAATAAATTTAAAATTTATTAGAGAAAATATACATGAATAATAAAAAACGTCCATCTATGTCAAATATTCTAAAAACTATATCAGTGATTTAATTTGAAAATAATTCCAATTTGCCAAGTAAAACAACTCCCTAGATTTAAAGAAAAATTGTACAACAAAATGTATATTATTTTAATCAATAAAAAAAATTGTTTTTTAATGTAGTTTCCTGCTTATCTGAAATACTATTTTGATAATAAAATTTAAATCTATAAATAGATGAGATTATTATGTAATAAAATTAGTCTTTGTTTTATTAGAAAATGAATATTCTAAATATCTCAACTTTAAGTTGAGAGTTTTAATACTTCAAATAGTTTTTTTTATTTTTTTTTTTTATTTATAATATAACATTCAAAAATGAAATTTGAATCAAACAAACCAACATATGAATTCAGCATGCTGAAATCAATGTTTCTATCATCTATTGTGACATCAGTGACAAATACATAAAAGACATCCAAAGCCTTTTCAATGAAAAACATTATCTTGTCATCGATTTATATATTCTTTGATTCAGTATTTCTTTTCAAAATCATTTCCTTTGAAAAACATACCTGCTATTAAGATCTTTTTCTAAATAACAATAGTTTTACTGGTTATGTAAATTAAATTGAAACTTATAAACAGCTCTGCATTTCATAGCAACATTGCTGCTGTTTCTTCCATAACTGATGTACTGATAGTTGGGCATTTATTGATAGGGATACCAGCACTTACACATCAAAGGTAGGACTACTAAACCAGAGTTAAAATTAGTAGAATGATATAAAGAATTTTAAAAAAAGATTAAACCTAAATATGTACATGACTTTAGAGAGAAAATGTTTTTGAACTGTTATCTTGCTAGCAAAAATAAAAACGCTTGGTAATTTTATTTCATTATTTTAAAGATTTATACAGTGTCTGGAAAGTTGCTATGCAGTACAAATAATGCTTTAATGCCAATGGAGGACATTTCCAGCATTTTCCTTAAGATCACCTGTGATAGTGCAAATAAATAAAATCTTTTTATTGATAAAGATTGTATTGTCTAAATGTTTTATAACAAAATTTACTGTTAAACTTCTACATACCCATTGGACACCCTGTATAAATCCTTAAGAGGAAACAAGATTGTTGCCAGTGATTCAAAATACAAAAAAACTGCAATCTCCTAATTTTGAAGTCCATAACCAGGGACAACATTTTGCCCCAAGAAAATGCATTGATTTAAAACATTTTAAAAAGAAAGATATTGTTTGGCTATTGTTGCAGTTTAGAGTTCGGTTTCATTGAACAAAATCAAATTATTCCATTGGTTAGAAAACACAGTGAATTTATCAGGTGTTAAACATCATTTTTGATATAATAGATATATTGAAAAAAATTAGAAATCTAGCAAATATTAAGTGGTTGCTGGTTTTGTTTATTTTTTTTTTTTATTGAATATTCTGATATAATGAATCTCTTGATTGTAAACAAGAAAATCATGTTATTTCAAATGGTTTGTATTCGATCCTAACTAGAAGAAGACTTGTTGTTTGCGGAGCCATTCTTATGAGCTGTAAAGAGGCGAAACAGGCCTGTAGATGGATTGAAAAATCATTTTATATATACATAAAACCAACTATGCTTTCAAAATTTGTCTTTTCTGAGAATCATAAAAAGAGGCTTACCCCTAAAACGCGCACGTGTGTGTCTGGCCTGCAGAGGGAGAGAAAAACAAAGATGGTGCCCGCGATTATGGCAAGATCACGTGAGTCGCATAGTCTATGCAAATCAGCCGGCTAGCGACCATTAAAAGAACAGGTCGCTCAGCGACCCGAACAGTAGCAATTTGCCAGTTGATAGGCGATTGTGTTTTACAAAACCCCCTCTTTCTACAACAATTTAATAATTCTAATCTTTACAGTGAAATTAAAATCTACCATTTTGATTTTAAAGAAACGAAAGAATTTTGATTTTAAAAGAATTGAAAAATAAGCTTTTACATTACATACAAAAATGTCCTTTGCACTGCAATGGGTTTTATTCTTAATACAGCAAAACTACCTTTCCCAGCCAGATAGAAACAATAACTTATTGTCTCTCAAATGAATTCTTTAATGCATATCTTCATCATGTTTGCCATATCATGCAAACAACAAAGGTGTTTCATTGTGATGGTTTACTCTTCATCCATCATATTGTTGTAACAGTAGCACTTACAAGGACATGGTCATGTTGTATATGTGTAAGGTGACAGGTAACATTAGTCGACTATCTTAACCTTTATTTCAAGTACATTTGCAAGAGCAACCTGAAAACAACTAGCTTTCATATCAATAACTAGATTAAATTAACCTAAAACAGGAGGACAACTTATAAAGAGATTTCAGATCACATGTAAACAGGTTGTACAATTAACTAAAAACAGGTTGTGAAACAAAATGTACTAATCATCTATAAGGAATCAATTCCAATAATAAGTAATTGAGTTTAATGGTTAACAGACTTCTCTAATCTGTATACTTCGACTATATACATAATCTTAAGATAATAGACAAACTTAGAAAAATATGATATCTCAAAATATAAAATTAGGACTAATAATTACTAAACCTTTACAAATTAATTGTGCTAATCAATAAAATAAACAATCTCTACACAAATCAAAACACAGGATACAGTGTTTTAAATGATAATTCATTTAAGGTTAATTATATTTTCAATATGCAGCAGTTCAGTCATTCTTAATAAAACTGTTAGATTTAAAAGAAAAAATTAACATTGATTATATGGTCAATAGAAAAGATTGTTGTTTTTGCATAGATCTGCAAGGTATACTTTTTCATATGTACTCTTTTAGTCCATCCATGCATTATTAAACAAAACAAGGTGAATTTGGTGTGCAAGAAAAGGACTTCTTGAAAAATATCATGATTAAACCAACACAAAGTTCATCAAAAGTGACAAAAGTAAAAATTAATGTTTGTTCATGAAAGAAAAGGTTTTTCAAGAACTACGAATAATAGATATTGTGGAAAAAGAGATTTTCTGAAGCCTGAATATATCATTTATATTACTAAAACTTAATAGAAGTTCATACAAATTACTTACTGGTAAATAAAAGTGGTAGCAAATAATCCATGAAAATAATTCTGACAACTTCTGTAAAATATCAGTTTGATTTATAATTAATTTATTTTCTGGACATTCTACAAAAATCTTGGTGAAACAATGTCAATTTATGTCATCAATTCACTGAAATCTAAAAATATAGAAGTCCAAATATATTAAAAAGTTATTTAAAAAATGTCAAATAGAGAAATTAAATGTATTCAACTCCCCATTACTTTCTATTCTGGGAGATGAAACATACATTGCCACTACCTAGGAATAAGGTAGCTCGATGAAAGAGTAGCTGAACAGACTTGTCAAGATAGAGTAATGGGGTTCCATCCAATCTGCCAAGATTGGAGACATAATTAAAGTTTTATTTAAATCTTATGGCCTAAGAATATTTTAAGAATTAATTTAAAAATAAAAAAAGCTTTTGTTGTCAATCCACTCTTGTCAGTAAAAGGTATTTTTTCATTATTGCACAAAATCAAGATCATTCTCAAACCTGCCATCATCATATGTAGCATTCAGAGACCATACAGGGTAAAAGGGCTATACAGTACTAAATGGACAACAGGCACAACTGAAACTAAATAAATCAAAAGTTGAAATTCAAATTGAGAATTTAGGAGCTTAAGCAAATTGTCCCCCTATACAAATTTTATTGTCTGAGTACTTGACCAGGTACCCACACCGGTGTACGGTCTTTCTATCACCCGACTACTTATCACGGTCTACTTATCACTAGTCTTCTTATCACGTGGTTTTTTT
>JAUZSX010330238.1:0-11084 GCA_034780655.1 Idiosepius hallami | reverse complement strand
AGTATCTGTTGCGCATCAGATAGACACCCTCTGAACCTCCAATGCCCACTATGACTAGTTGGGGCTTCAGTATTCCAGGTCACCAGGGCCGATATATCGGTTCACTAGGGTTTAAAGGATTAAGAAACCCTATACCAGTGTGTCGTGTCGAGAAACCACTTATGCTTTCTAAGTATTTAAATAAAAGCTAAAAATAATAACAAATGCGATTTTGTTGAAAGTAGTTTTTAAGATAAAATCAGGTTTGCATTTTTAGCTGTTGTTGCAGTTTTAAAATTTATTCAAACTTTCATGGTTTTTAGATTGTTAGTAATTTGTTAGCGGTTATTTTACGAGTCATTAGCTTTAGAGAGACAGAGAGAGAGAGAGAGAGAGAGAGAGAGAGAGAGAGAGAGAGGGGGGGGAGTGGTGGATTGATAGAAGGGTAGATTGATAGATATAGAGAGAGACAGACAGAGGGAGAGAGAGAGAGAGAGAGAGGGGGGAGAGAGGGGAGAGAGGGGAGAGAGAAATGCTATTGAAAAATTGTAAAGTAAGATAAAATTGTCAGCCACAGAGTTATGGTTGTGCTAAGGGTTGGATTTGGATTTTGGGTTGGAGGATTAAAAAAGAAAGGAAGAAGGAAAAGGACAGAGAGAGAGAGAGAGAGAGAGAGAGAGAAATGGTGAGGGTGGGAGGGTTGGGATATGGAGTATGGAGGATAAAAAAGAAAGCGGCAAAACAGTAAGGAAAGGAGGAAAAGAGAGTGAGAAAGAAAGGCTATATTTAGATAGCCAAGCACAAACCTAAGTTTGACACAAAACCAGTTAACAGAACTAAGACCCTAACGGTAAAGTTTTGATGTGATGAAGGACGTCTTTTGATTATAAATGCAAAAAAAGTTCCATTAATTAAAGATTTTTGAGATATTTTTGGTACCCCGATTTTTAATGAGGGGAACCTATGTTTTGAGGCATGTTCACAAATTCACAAATTGAATAGTGTTTACCCCGGGAAAAATCTGTTTTGCGTCCCTCGGGGACTTTTAGAGCTAGGGGTACCACGCACGCGCGGCTTGTTACTTTCTATCTTGATTTTGGTTTTTCCATGGTTGCTGATGCATGTTATTGAATTTCTTTTGCAAATTGCATTGCAGTAGAATAGTGATAAGGAACAAGAACAAAAGATCTGAAGAAGGAAAACAAAAACCCATGTGACGGGTATGAAGAGGAGTAGTAGTTCACTCCTCGAATTCAAGAATCACCATTTTCATGAAATAATTGTGTGTTCTTAAGTGACTGATGAGGCCAATATTGGCTAGAAAGCTCCTACCACAGGTAGGACAGAAGCGAGTAGGGGCCAAGCTATTGTTATTGGTCTCTCTATTTTTTCTCATCAGTCTCTTTATGAAGAGGAGTATATTTATTATGACTGTACAAAGAAGCAGGGAATAATAAAAGGGATTATGGGATTACTTAGGGAAAGGAAGGTAGTTGTATTAAGGATAGTAGCGGTGAGGGAACTGATAAGAAGGTGGATGTAGTGTCCTTCATCAAGGTACCAGTCCTTCGCTAATTTAATAGTGTGCACTGTAGTAAGTATTGCTGTTGGTTCTATTAACTGATGGGAGGAGGTAGATCACAAGCTTGCGTTTGTGTATCTTGAGGTCCAGACTCTCACTGAAGTAGTCTCTAGTTCAAACCTGGCAGGTTGCTGGCCTGTCGCAAACCTCCTCGTGACTTCCATTTGGCACCGGAAGTGTTGCAAAAGACGCAATGTCGTGAAGGTCCGCTACAGGATCATCGACAAGAGTTGTCATCCTTACATTCAACAATTTTTATGAACTCTTTTTTCCAGATTAATGAAGAACATCTACTTAGAAATTGCTTTGATTGCAATTAACGAGTTAAAGAAACCAGAAAGTTTTGTCTGTCAACGAACAAAGGTAAAGATCTTGGTCTTTTTTTTTCCCCAGAAATAAATTAACATCAAAGGTGGATATGCAATGAACGGCAAGGTGGAGCATTAGTAAAAGCTTGGACTATGGAATCGTATTACGCGAGTTCAAATCCCAGTCCAGACCATTGCATCTACCTTTAGCTGCCTCTGACAGATGTAGTTCGTTAACTCTGGAGAGTATCTCATCTAGGTGAAGGGCAATACTGATTTCAAAAGCCCACAAAAGATCCTCTAGGTTTTGATGATGATGATGGTTTTGATGCTGATGATTATGATGGTTGTGATGTTGATGATTATGGTGATTATGTTAATGATGATAATGATGGTGGTGGTAGTGATACTGTGAATCATGGTGATGATGATGCTCTTCTCACACACACACACACACACACAGAGACACATTCATACACACCACTATTGTCAACACTGTCACCTGGCGTTCTGTTTACAGCTTTGTATGCAGTTGAGAGAGACAAGAGAGAGAGAAAGAGAGAGAGAAGAGAGAGGGGGGGCTAGCAACTCTTTTTCATAAAACAAGTATGCTACGGAAACAGCAAAAAACAAATTTGCTGCCCAACTCCCCACTAGGTGTAATGGTTGATGGATATACAAGGCCTGTTCAAAAAGTATCTGGGCCAGGAAAAATATTTCACATACAAAAAAGACACAAGACAGATGTTGTTTTCAACTTGTGTATTTTAGCATTGGTACAGAAAAGCAAGCATCATAAGTTGTTGTGTGCATGCGCTGTGCCCGGACTAACCACTCCACTTGTGAGTTAATCGTCCGGCTTTATATTACACAGTTGCAGAGTCCATTCAGAGGAGCGTTCCACTACAAGACATGCCTACCCTCTAGGCCAAGTGGACCTCCCCAAAGTAGTTATTGCTGCAAACATTATTTATGGAAAAGGATTGTCAGTGGTGATTATTTTGTCAGATCATCACATAACATCCCAAATCTGGGACGATGATATTATTGTGTCAGTTGAAGGCTTACTTCCGTTGGAGAAAACTTTAAGTAAGGCACTCCTAACACATGACTACCACCTGCTCTCACTTACACTGAATTTTACAAATTTAAACAAAAAAAAAATATATATTTATTTGGGAATTCTTCATAATCTGTGTATTAATTTTGTTCAGACTGTTGTCCTCATCTTTCATAGTTGATTTACTTTGTAATTGTATTATTTGGGAATTCTTTGAGATGAGGCTTCATCTATGTATTAATTTTGTTCAGACTGTTGTCCTCATCTTTCATAGTTGATGTTTTACTTTGTAATTGTGTTCTTTAGGAATTCTTTGATTTTTTTTATTTAATTCTTTTATAATCTATGAAGGACTTTTAAGAAAAAAAATTAATTCTCTTGCTCGGCAAGCGTAGAGTCGACTCCTTCAGTCAGTTTTGTGACCGATTGTTATCTGTGATTGTTCTCAGCATAAAATTGCTTAAAAAAGGTTGCTATGGATTAAATTGTGCACAAAAAAGAAGTTTTATTAAAAAGATAATTTTTCTCGGCATTAAATGACCTAAAAAGGTTGATATGTATTAAATAATGCATATTGCATTATTCATAAAACCATGTGTGGTCAAAAAAGAATGTTTATCAAAAAATGATTTTTCTCGGCATTAAATGTCCTAAAAAGGTTGATATGCCATTAAACAAAACAGAACTTACACACAAATATAGAATTGAACACCTTATTGATATCCTTTTCTGTTTTTTTTTTAGGCCAAAAGTAGTATCAGCAATCAATTGTTGCATTTTTCAATTTTGGGCCCAAATACAAACAACCACTTTTCAATGATTGCTTGGTTGGCTGTCAGATGTGCAGCAATTATCATGTCCTGTCGGCAAAATATAACCAACCTGACACTACCAGGAAAATTGGGCATCAACAACGAACTGTCGCCAGATGCAAAGCGCAAAGTGCCACAGTTTTTGAACCTGGATTTGTTTGGAAAATATGTTTTTGGAAAGAGGAAAAAATTCTACAAAAGTGAGTTTATGCACACACACCCAAACGCTTTAAAAAACAAATATTTTTTAAATCTGAATTTTTAAGTGTTTTAAAATGTTTTTAGAAAAAAGAAAAAATTCTACAAAAGTGAGTTTATGCACACACGCACACACGCTTTAAAAAACAAATATTTTTTGAAATATGAATTTTTAAGTGTTTTAAATTGTTTTTAGGAAAAAGAAAAAATTCTACAAAAGTGCCCTCTTCCTTAAAAAAATATTTTTGAAATTTGAATAAAGTGAGATAATTCCCTCCCTTTTTTTAAAAAAAATATATTTTTCAAATCTTTATATTTAGAGCCTGTTCATCATTCCTCGAAACCTACTGATACGTCCCGAGGTCTACTGAACCGGCTCAAACCTATAACAACATTACACCAGTAAAGAGTAATTGCATTAGTTGTACTGATGGGAAACATTGTAAACATTTTGTTCTGGGGTAGTTGACACCCTTATACCATTGACATAATGGATTCGTCTTGGCTTGATGTAAGCCAGACATTTTCTGCCTTTGAGCAGAGATTAGTTATTTTGTTTAATTGCTCATACATATTACCCAACACTCTATATTCATATTGTGACCCCTTAACAGGGGGCTACAACACATTTGTTGCAATAGGTCTAGCTGAAAATTTAATGATTATATGTTTTTTAAAATGGAACTTTCTTGCAGCTGTCACTGATTCTTAAGAATCAGGCAAGTAAGAACTTGCTAACTGTTTTATAAAGCATTTTTGGAGGCAAAAACGGACTGAATGCATTTGTTTGTTTATCAATTTAGATGAATTTGAAGAAGAATATGACAAAATGATGGAAGCTGGGGCATCTGAAGTTATTGACAACAATGTACGAAAGATGAAGGAAATCACAGAATTTAGCAACCGAAACATTACTTGGTCTTATATTCTTTGTAAGTATATTTCCTATAAAAATGGGGTCTTATATTTGTAAGTATAGATTTGAAAAATACATGTCTTATATTCTATGTAAGTATAGTTCTTAAAAAAAGGGGGGGTCTTATATTCTATGTAAGTATAGATTCTAAAATGACAGGTCTTATATTCTATGTAAGTATAGATTCTAAAAAAGGTCTTATATTCTATGTAAGTAAATTCCTAAAAAAAAGGGGGATCTTATATTCTATGTAAGTATAGATTTTAAAACGACAGGTCTTATATGCTATGTAAGTATAGTTATTAAAAAAAGGGAAGGGTCTTAGATTTGTAAGTATAAATTTGAAAAATACATGTCTTATATTCTATGTAAGTATAAATTCTAAAAAAAAAAACAGGTCTTATATTCTTTGTAAGTTGTCAGTTGTTCATTGGAGACAGTTTCTAGTCATATGATGTTTAGAAAATTTCTAATACATTTGTTGGTGAATACCTGGAGTATTGGTCTTGGTCACTCTCCACATTTCTGAGCTGTAGAGTAGAATGGACTTTTTATTAGTGTCAGGGCCATGCTTAGGGCCCTCGTAGACTCCGCAATTGCGGGGAAGGTGGAGCACGAGCTCCCTAGGGGCCACATGGCTCCTTGGCTTTACAGATGTATTGTAATACAAAAAATTACCAAAATAATCAATTTTTAGGATTAATTAGAAAATCATTATCACAATTGAAATATACATCTATCAATCAATGTTTCTTTCTGCCTATCTCTCTCGATATATATGTATGTATATTTGAAGGCTCAAGTATATTGAGAAGGGTTGCTGGCCTTTTTAGGATAGAGGGGCCCCAACGGGTATAAGCACGGCACAGTTTATTGTTGAAAAATTGACTTTTGCTAAAATTCTCTCATTTCTGTCTTTCCCAGATTATTCTTTGCAACTGTTTGAACAGCAACACCGTGCCATGGTCTCTGTAAACCATACAATCCAGCAAGAAGAGGACATAGAGGCCCATTTAGCAAAGCAGTCTCATACTACCTACCACCAGGCCTTCTTATGCTCACTCAATATGGACCCCATCTGCCAAATACGTTATTCGGCAACCTATAATTTTCTGGCACGAGAATTCTCAATCTTCAGCAAACAGTGTTCAATTAGTTACCTGCCCCCAAAACTTGAAGAGTTGATCGAGCTAGGGAACGCCCCTCCCGTTTCGCCATCCACCCCTGAAACCCCGTCCGGCGGAGATCGGTTCTCTGATTTCCAGTCGGAAAGGGTCCTCCCCACAGAATTCCAGAAATCCAGCTCTCCAATGTGTTCTGAGCAGAAACTGCCCTACCCCAATGTGAACGAGGTGTGCTTCCAGTGGTACAGCCCTTCATTGCACAGCATCATCACAGCAATGCATCAAGACCAGACTCCGATTTATTTGATGTGTGCTGCGACCAAGAAACGAGAGAAACCAGGAGAATTGGGTTGCTTAGTTGAATTCTTCCTCTTCCCGCATTATTTCATCACAGGCATTTATAAAAGGTAAGATTAAAGAATGACACTAACGGCCAAAAGTCTGGGACAGTTTAGTATTTTTTTCATTTTCCCAAGAACTTTTGGCGGGATTGCAACGGAACTTATACACGTTTTAATATATCACTATGTTGGTACTTTGTATTAATTACAGTTTATCATAAACGATAGAAAAAAAAGTTATGAGCAATTTAAAATTTTAGTTTGAAATTAAAGTGGGACAAAGAAAATGAATTTTAAAATAAAAGCAACGAAACATTGAAATATCAAAATTAGTTGACATACATTTATTATCTAATGGACTAGCCTTTATTTTCTATAACTGTAGCGCACCTTTAACTACAAAATTGAATGAGATTATGGTTTATACTGGGCGTCAAAAAAGTCGGTGACGGATGGATGATTTTGCCATTGGATTTTCAAAGGCATCCAAAATCTGTAATTTGGTTTGTTAATGAATCCATGAGTTGGTGAAAATGTGTTAAAACAGCAACTACACAAGATGAAGGCGGCGAAGTGGAGCATTGGTAAAAGTTCAGACTATGGAATCATATTACGAGAGTTCAAATCCAAGTCATAACCATTGCTTCTATCTTTAGCTGCCTCAGGCAGATGGGGCTCGTTAACTCGGGAGAGTTACTCATATAGGTAAAGGGCAAGACTGATTTCAAAATCCCACAAATGTCTTCCAGTTTGGGGATTGAGCATAGGGCTAGCAACTCTTTTTCATAAAAACAAGTATGCTACAAAAACAACAAATGCAAATTGCTGACCAACGCACCACTGGGTGTAAAGATCAAAGAATACAAGATGAGAACAACAGTCCACAAAAAAATGGATGCACACATTATTGCCTACATCATGAGTCCTCGAGTAAAAATGCTAACTTGAACAGCACATGTGTCTGGTTTGGGACTTCTTGAGGAACTGAAAAACTGCTACTAGTTGCTGGCTGGTCAGTGGTAGGGATTGGTGAGAGAGTTGGAGTGAGAGCAAAAGAGAGGAGTGGACTTGGGAGAGTAGTTCTTTGTTGAAGTCTAAGAGAAAAAGGAAAGCAAATTTACTGTGTAGATAGGTAGTATAGTATTAATTTTGGCCTAATTTCTGACCTTTATTTTGAGTTCAGTTGAGTAGCTTTCTTTCATTCCCGGGTATGGAATGAATCCATCACAGACCAGGACAATAATTCTTTGCCCAAGCCCTCGGAGGAGCTACAAGCTAGGTTGGACCTTCCCTGCAGGTAGTGGGTGACACTCGGGTCCAGGTGGCAAAGACTCGAGATAACCTCTCGAGGTTGGGCTTTGTGCAGGATGTAGTTTGCCTATGTGGCGCTGCTGAGCAGGCCATTGCTCATCTGATCACTGACTGCCCACTTAGTGTGCCTTGCCCTGATGTGGACCTAAGGGATGCGACGGCTGCTGCCTATCGTTCTCTCTCTAGATGGAGTGGCACAATTGGATGATGACTAGAAAGCTTTCTTTATTTGCAGAATAAAAAAAGTGATCCATTTGAAGGAAATCCAGCAGAAAACTCCTTCCCCGATGCAAATGAAGACGGATGGAATAGCCCGAAAGTCTTCTAAGGGGAACATAACCATCAGCCCAACAGAAATATCGTGTGAAGCAGAAGCAGAGTTACAAGTAAGAAACTATTTATTACATTGGGAAACAATTTTTTTTTTACTTTCTGAATGTTATCTAGAGTTTTCTGAATGATTTAAGGTACTCTTATTGCACTGCTGAACCAGGAAATGGCATCTGTTTCTCTCCATTAGGTAAGGTTTTTGTGCTAAATTGATTTGAAAAAAAAAAACACCCTCAAAAACAGATCTTGTGGCTTTATCAATTGCACTTTTGGTGTATTATCAGTTGATTTTTGTCAATACGTATCATCACTCAGAACTATCGAACCCAGGGCTGGACTGGAGCTTTAAAACAGCCTGGGCATTATCTACTGAATGTTATAAACGCACAGTTTATCTAACAGCCCACTGGGCCTACCAAAGTCATGGTTAACACCTGATGAAGGACAGAGGATTAGTTGGCCAAAACATGGTAATACAACATCAAAAGAAGCTAGTAACTGCTGTGGAGATATTTACTAGATTCAACATTCCTATCCTGTCGTGGTTAACACCTGATGAAGGCCAGAGGATGATTTGGTGAAAATGTGTTAAAACAAAAATTATAAGAGATGAGAACAACAGTCTACAAAAAAAAATGGATAAACAGATTTGTTGTGGGGGAAACACACCTCAGAATGAACTCTTCCAATCACTATAATTGTGTGATCTCTCTCGTCACCCAGAGAGAGGCAGAGCTGCCAGGAGCCGCTCTGCTGCTAGGCCATATGCCACTATTTATGTATCTTTTGTTAATATATTTGTTAACCCTTAATACTGTTGTCTTGTTTCTTATATTTAATAACTACACTGTATACAACACCACACTCAACCACAACAAGTGGTGACCACAACACCAAGTTAAGCACAAGGCTACTTTAACTACCTTAGAGAAAAGCTTTAGAAATGAAGTTAGTATAAGAAAGTATTAGAAATGAATTTAGCATAAAAAAGACATTAGAAATGAATTCAGTTTAAGAAATGATTAGAAATTAATTACGTATAAAAAGCATTAGTTATTAATTTAGTATAAATATGTATTAGAAATGAATTTAGCATAAAAAATACATTAGAAATGAATTCAGTTTATAAAAGATTAGCAATTAATTTAGTATAAAAAGTATTAGTTATTAATTTAGTATAAATACATATTAGAAATGTATTTAGTTTTTAAAAACATTAGAAATGAGTATAAAAATGCATTAACTACAGTGGCATAGCAAGAAAGGGTTAGAGGGGGCGGTCCACCTCATGCGGCACATGCCAGAGGACGGCATTTTGAGGGGGTTACATTAAATAATAGAAAAAATTTATAGTAAAAAGTCAACAAAAAAATCTGAAATTTTAAACCCAAAACAAGTTTTTAAGGTTGTAGTACGTTTTATGTAAAAATAATGTTTTTTAAACGGATTTTTAAACTTCATAATCACGCCTATGAAAATAAATATTTTATATTTATATAGTTGTATATAATTAGATCCTTGATTGTAACTCCATAATTATAAATATGATGATGGATTCTCCGTCGATTTCGACGTATGAGGGTCATCAAACCACGCATGGTTGTCAGACAACCACACGGGAATTTGTTTAGAGTGGTGAAGGCTTGTGTAGCACCATCCACACTTTTTGGAACTGCTGATAACACACAACCGGTGCAAGTGATTTGCCACGGGCTGCATGAACAACAGACATCAGGTTTATATTCAGAGTTTTCCTTCTCCTAGATGCCTGTCTTCCCAAAGACTCAGGGTGCACCCTGAGTCTTTGGAAAGAGGCGTTGCTAAACCCACTGGGTAGATTTAAAAAATAAAGATGAACAAACATAGAAAATTATTAGGATTATGTGCCAATATTAACCCTTTAAACCCTAAAAAACCAAAATATCGGCCCCAATGACTTAAGGCAAAAAAGACACACAACGAACGCTATTTCAACCTTCACCTGTAAACCTTGACTTTGTAATATTACCAAGTAGTCACTCAGAGAGCCGTTCTATTAAAAAAAAACATAATAGGATAGAAATCTCAGTGTCTTTTTTTGCCTTTGGTTTCTAAGGACGATATATCGGCCCCTTAGGGTCGAAAGGGTTAATAAGAATATCCTGACCAAATTTTAGGTAAAATCTTGAACCTTAAGAAGAGTTATGAAGCAAAATGGGTATTTGTTTTTTATTGGGCCCGTTTTTGCTGATTTGCCGGTGATAACGTCAAATGTTGCCCCTTGAAAAAATTGCACCGGGTGGAAAAATGATAAATTTAACAAAACTGGTGCTTTTGCAGAAAAAGCAAATGGAGAAATTTTTTTTGGGCTCGAGGACTTTGCACCGGTTGTGAGACAGCAATTTGATTGCCTAGGGTTAGGGTTTAAGGTTATTTCTTTTTTGTTCTTTTCTTTTCTCGAGCAGCTGCAGTGAGCGCACCGCACCGCAATTTTTGAGGGGACATTATTTTTGGTTATCACCAGCAAATCAGCAAAAACGGGCCAAATAATAAACATTTACCAAAAAATGTAATGCGAAGAAGCACTGTATATTGTCTTCAAACTAACTACAAAAATTTTCGATTCGGAAAAGAAATTAAACAAAAAAGCAGTAAAGCTTGATATTTTATTTACTTGGTAAGCACCAACCCAAGTTTGGCACAAGGCCATTTTTAAGGTGAATGCATAATATTTACTTGGTGAGCAGAGCAAGTTTGGCACAAGGCAATTTTTAAGTGCCCTTACCCGGGCTTTTTATATTCGGTGTTACCCTTCACCTAGATGAGTTGCTCTCCCGAGTTAACGAGCCCCATCTTCCCCGAGGCTGCTAAAGTGAAAGTAATGGTTTTGACTGGGATTTGAACTCGCGTCCAGAGCCTGAGCTTTTATCAATGCTCCACCGTTGCTGCCCAATATTAATATGTAGGAATGTACCTAAGTGACTTCAGGTCACTTACTACTATCATGCTAAAAGACATTGTTTATTACCCTCCTTACTCCTCTAAGAACATATCACCGAAATCTCTCCTACTATTTCTCTCTTCCCCTACCAAACTCTCTCTAAACTCTCTGTCTATCTATATCTCATTCTTTGACCTCTTAGT
>JAUZSX010330207.1:0-11087 GCA_034780655.1 Idiosepius hallami | reverse complement strand
TATATAAAGTTACTTATATACATATCAGCCATTTCAACATCACTTAATACATGTATATATATGTGTGTGTGTTGGTGCTAGCATTTGTGTGAATATATATATATGCCTACATACACACACACATATATATGCATATATTTATATGCATATAAATGCATTTATTTATATGTATGTATATGTAATTGTTAGCATATGCATAATGTGTGTATATGCATAGATAGATATAGAAATATTTGTACATTTAAATATATAAATTAATTTTCATACGCACATACATGTGATGTAAAAATGTCCAATTTATAGGTTGTTTTTTTTAAATGTTTTTGGCGATATAAGTAATTCTATATGCAACGATAGCGACAGCTTGTTGAGACCGACATATTTTGTCATCTGTTATCGATTGCAAAAATATCGTTTCAAAAACTTTGTCCATAATAACAAGTCAACAGATTTTTTCTTCTACTTTTGCTCAACTTTGTATTTTTACTTTTCTGTTGCATTACAAAGAGGGGGGGTTAGAAAAGCACAAAAAATATTTGAAGTCTAATATTTGACTTTTGAAAATTTTCCCCATACTCATATTTCAGCTTATTTTATTGTTTTGCAACTTTGAGACAGGAAGTTTAAATCATTAACCTATGAAATCTACGGATGGCAATAAAAAAAAACTCTTAAAATTCACTTGGGTTGCTGTATGGTTTGGAAAAAGGATCTAATACAACTACTATTATTACTAAAATGACAACTTCTACGAATAATAATAATAATAATAATAATAATAATAATAATAACAATAATCATAATCATATTGATAATAATAATAAAAATAATAATGATAATAATGATAATAATACTAATAATAATGATAATAGTAATAATAATAAAATAATAATAATAATAGTAATAACGATAATATTAGTATTAGTAATAATAATAATGATAATAATGATAATAATAATTATTATGATAATAATGATAATAAATAATAATGCTGAAGTGCCAAGGGTGCAGATTTAAATAATTGCTTGGTACTAGAAACTGTGGGGGACCCAACGCAAAGTATCAATATAGTCTTTGAGTTTGATATCATTAATAATAATAATAATAATAATAATAATATTATTATTATTATTATTATTATTATTATTATTATTATTATTATTACTATAAAAGTTCCCATACCGGTCACAACTTTTAGGACATGTACTTTGATCCTTGCCTTGGTATAACGTGTTGTCGCCAGTTTTCTATGCAAAAAGTTCCAGTAATATAAATTTATCTCTTGAGTTATCTTTTTCAGTGTTATTTCAGTCAGAGATTAAATAGTCTCCCTCCTTTCCATTTAAACAGTGTTTTCTAAAAATATAGCCTTTCAGTTGTAAAAAAAAATGGTATTGTATATTTTTTTTATAAATGTGTATAAAATATTACTAATTTTTTGTGATTTCTCCAAGTGAAATTTAATTGTATTAATTAATTCATATTTTAATCTTAATCCAAAATTTTAATGGTGAAATTTGGGTTAGTTTTGTGCGAAAATCGTAGAATTAGTGTGGGGGAGAGAAGGCTTACCTTGAAAGCGCGATCGTGTGTGTTTGTCCTGTTGGATGAAAAGAAAATTAAAAATTTTCAAGATGGTGACCCTGTCCATTTGTTTGCTTCGGTTCTCGTGAATTTACGAGAATTCTAACCACCTATGCAAATGACTCCTAGCTCAGTGCTCTTAAGATAGGCTGCGTGGGAAGTCAAACAGAAGAGTTTTTGGACATATTGATAAGTGACGACCTGCGTGTAGTACTGTTGAAGAATCTTTGCAGTGTGAGAGGCTACGATTCGTTCACTACATACATCATGTACTTTTACGACGTTTCACGGTTACAATTACAAATAGACTTTTCATACTTTAGAACTTTTAATTCGATTAATAATGCAATTATTTAGAATCTTATTTTAATAGTGGTAGAAGTGTTTGCTCTGGAATCGTATGATATATTTTAAAATCCAGTCATAAATATTATAATTCACTTTCAGCTACCTCCGGCAAATAAGGCTCGTTAACTCGGGAGAGTAACTCATCTAAGTATAATAATAAAACTTAATAGGAAATAATCCGAAGAAATAATAAGCACATAAAACTGGCCTTGTTCCTATATTGGTTTGGTGTTAGACCAGGCATATATCATTTAGACGTAGTACTTGGAGCGAATGTGTAATAAAAAGTTAAAGATGATATTAGTAATCACGTGAAAATGCTTATATTTTGTTCGCTATTGACGTAACGAAAAAATCTTTTGGCTGCTTAAAAAAAAAAAATGTTATGCGTTTCATATTCAAACATTTGAGCTTGTAAAAGAAAAAAGCAGTTTATTGTTTCTCTAATCGAGTCTATCTGCTAATTTTGTTTTTTGTTTTTTTTTTCAAGATGGTGTATCGTATTTCTGAATGAAATAGTTTTAAACATATTCTTTGCTCCCTGGCGACACCACGACGCGGTTTTTCTTGTAGAACTTCCTCAAACTACCCCCTTCAAACTCGGACGGCCAAGGAAGTTGTCTAGTCGCCCGTCATTTCTACGAACTCTGAAACTCGCTTACAGACTTTAGGTAAATAACATGCACGATTTCGTTTGTATAATTTCTCACTTTGAAATGAAGAAATGTAGAAAGAAAGAAAAAAAAGAAACAAAATTAAAATCTAAAGTCATTATCATTAATCATTCCTTGTGTCAGTGACGTTTATAAATAACTATTTACGAATTAAAATGTGATTCAAATTATTACTTATATTTGTACATGCTAGACGCAATCGCGTAGTTGAGAAAAACCACTCTTCGGGGCGGAAAAGAAAAGCAATGTGGATAATCTTATTTTCAAAGCCTTTCAGGGCTCCAAATAAAATAATACCTATTTTAATGAGTTTATCCATCTAAAAATGATACGCACGCTTTGTATATTTATAATTTGGACTATAGTTTTCATTTTTATATTTGTTAGATCTACAAAACTTCGGTTGATTAATCATTCGGTATTCTTCCAGCTCTAGAGCTTCTTTGTCCATACTATGAACAAAATATAAATATAAGGACTATAATATTCATAATGAAGATACAAATTATCAAATCTGATCTCAAGGAGTCCGAAAAACAATAGTTATAGCAAATATAAAGATGAAAACTATTATCTGCATAATAAACATTTAATGACCCTTTAGTTCATATTTATTTGATTCAGAAACGAATAAAAATTGTTCAAATAGTCTGATTGTTTCATACATGAAATATTAATTCGTGTATTGACTTTATTTGGGACTTTTGTTCTCATCAAGGTATTTTATGGTGTGTTTTTTTTACTAGGTTTCGGCCAACATCACCTCAGACCGTTTTCAGTTGGTTAACCGCATCTTCGGACTGCAGAAGTTTAGAAATTACAACATTATGTCATTAAACATAAAAAAATCATCAGTATTTTAAGAAATACTTGAAACTATATGGATTGCATGTAATCTCTAGTGCTATTGCATTCTATTACGAATATTTAAAAAAAATGTATTGGTCTAAAAAAGAAAAGGGTAACACCCAGCATCGAATGACCATAAATGTTGATGTACTGTGACAAAGAAACCCAATACGTCCATAGCACATTTGATGTTTTGCAAACAATTTGTTTACATAAGGAAGCCAATTTTTAGGAAAAAACGATTTAAATATTAAATGATATGCTAATTTTTTTTCCGTTAAATGAAGAAACTCAAATCTAATCTGATAATTTGTATTGATATTAGTTTAGATGGACTACCAAGTATTTTTGGTAGGATTTAAAAAATTGAAAAAATATATTTTTTAAAAAGATTTCTATTTTTTAATCTAACAATTTTTTTTAAACTATTATTTTTCATTTAAGGGCGAGTAAAGAATTAATTTTTCCTTGGAAAAAAATTAATAATACTAATGATAATAATTATACTTATGTGATTTTATTTGCAATCTAGTGGAAACCTTAAAATTGATAAGTTTTTAATTAGGTATTTTAGTCATCAAAACTAAACTTACTTTGGTTATTGCTTAAAAATTTCGCTTTTTTTCTTCTTAAAATTTAGTTAAAAACATTAAGAAAAGGAAATTTGAAGATAAATATTTTGGTCGAAATTGTTTATTTGTGTTACTCTGCAAAAAATAATCATATGATTAAATTTCAAACGATGATTCCTTTTTTTTTTAGTTTCCTTTAGTCGGTTTTAGACCATTGCACCCAAGTGTTATCTATCACTACGTAACAGATCGCCAGTAGATCACTTGGCTACTGAACGCAAAAACGCAAGTTCAAGTTACGATAAACGTTTTTTAATAAAACAGGTTGCACTACTTAATCCATAGCTGGAGGGAAGATGGAGATTCATACCTTTCCAAAGGGTATTCGACATGTCAACGTAGACGGAACAACTTGGATTTGAATCCGCGTACTACGTTTCCGAAGTCCAATTGCCTATCTATTTGGACAAGTCGACCGCCCCGGACAAATTTAAAGAGCTAGATAAATATATAAATATAAAGTGATAGATAGATAGATAAATAGATAGATATATAGATAGATGCATGAAAAAAAACACTGAGACAGTGGATTGAGTGTCGAACTTTGTAATCGTAATACGTGAGTTCAAATCCCAGTTATTCCATTTTCATTCATATTTTGACTGATGCTTTTACGAAAACAGCTATGAATTAAATGTGGCACATTATATTATTGAAAAAAAACTATTTGTAAGCAAAAAGAATCTTTCTCAAAAATTATTCTTTCGGCATTAAATGACCTAAAAAGATTTATATGTGATAAAACTAAACAAACAAACAAGAGATAGATTGAGTGGAGGAAAAGAATGCGCTGAAAATGAAGGAAAATGTAATATAAAAAGGGAGTGATTCGGAGAGAGAGAGAGGGAGATGGAGAGGGAGATGGAGAAGGAGAGGAAGAGAGATGGAGAGGGAGAGAGGGAGAGGGAGAGAGAGGGAGAGGCTGAGAGAGATGGAGAGGGAGAGAGAGAGGGAGAGAGAGAGAGAGAGAAAGAAAATAAAGAAAGAAATTAAGAGAAAAAAAAAAATTGACAACAAAAATAAACAACAAAAGACAATCCCTGTTTTACATACACGAAAATAGACAGCGTAACAAAAACAAACTACATGCATACTTACATGCATTAATATACACGAAAGTTGTTGGCACCATTCCATTATTTGAAGCTCGTTTTTTTCTGTCTTTTATTTCTACTCGAGATTCAGAGATTCTTTTCAGGTTTTATAATCAAGGAGCGTATAATGTCTGAAAACGACAGGTGGGGTGAGTCTTGTAATTTGCCGTCAAAAATCTGGGACCAAATTCCGAAATACCAAACACAATAGGCACCATCACGCGCCTAACTACGGGAAAACGACTCTAAAGAACAAGTCATGTAATCCCACACACAGGGTTAAATTAAGGCAGCCAATCGACATAAGATGACGTTGTCTGCATATATCATCGTTAATAAATATTTAGTTTTTAAGTAATAGGCTGTGAATCCAGAGGTCTCTATCAGTCAATATTTTTCATTCTGTGATCTATACGGAGGGTGGAACAAAAATAAGTAAACATATACTAGTATCACCCTGAACATTATACTATTTTTCTTTAAGCGTAGATGTTGCACATTTTTGAAAAATTAATTTTAATAACACAATCTCTAATGAAACCATTATTAATATGTGTGGGGGGAGTAAAACTGAATTGCAATTAGTCAGATTTTAGTACAAAACTAGTCAAAATTTCAACATCCTAGTTGTGGATAAGGGACTACGAAACGGGAGTGATACTATCAAAGTGAGCGATAAATTTTTAACAGACGCCGATTATATTTGATTGATTAATTTTTTATGTAAAAAATACATCTGAAGACACATATCTCTTAAGTTTTTTAAATCTAAATAGCTATCATTAAAACAGCAACATTTGAGCTCGAAAATTTATTTTTCTACATACTTATTACTATTCATAATCTATTTTGCAAATGAGGAACGAGCCGACTGATTTTCGCGTCTGAGCGCCCTTTGTCACTCACATCCGTGTTGCCCTTTTGAAATATACGAACCCATCTTGTAACTGTTTCTTTTTTCTTACAGTCACACACTGTTAATATCTGCAACAGAGAAATCAAACATTCAGTGCATAAAATTATAAGTTTTATTATAAAAATGCGGTCGACTCGGCTCAGTGGATAGACAGTCGGACATCGGAGCCGTTCTACGCGGGTTCGAATACAAGTTGTCCCGTCTATGCTAACATCTCGACTTATACCCTTGGAAAAGGTATGAAGCACACTCTTCCCTCCAGCTATGGGTTAAATAGAGCAAGACCTCGACGTTTGATGTGGCGGATGATGTCTACAATGACACAACGGCACTGAAGGCGGTTGAATGCCCTCCAGTCGTTGTGGTTAATCATGCCATTAAAACAAGGCCATCCTTTGCCAAGGTTCCATGTTGTAACTGCAGATTAATCAGTCTCCCCACGTTAAAAGACATCACGTTCAGGAACGAAAGGAGGACAGATACTATTGACCACAAGTGACCGCCGATGAGGATGATTTTATCACTTGTATTTTTTTTAAGTAACATAACTTGCACTATTTAATCAATAGCTGGAGAGAATAGGTAAATTCATACTTTTGCCAAGGGTATTACTTTAAATGTGAACATAATAGAACAACTGAGATTCTAACTTGCGTATTACGATTCTGATGCCCGACTTCCTAACAACTGTCCCAAGAGGACTTCTTCAGAACAAATTAGAATTAAGAATTAATTCTCATACGATTACTTTCCTAAGAATTATGTTCAAATCATGATTTAATATAGACTTCATGACCTAATCCACTATTTAAACTAAATAATCGCTTCCATTACGTTAAGCTGTGTGCCTTGTATCGCCGCAGGAACCAGAAACTCAAGCCGTTGACTCGATCAACGATCTTTCCCTCTCACACCCTCACTTATATAAAAGTGAAACAATTTGCCTAACAATTCAGGTAATTGCTATTGGATACAAGTGTTGAAAGGCTCCTCATGTGGTCCTCACTTATCGTTACATGTCCGAGCTCGTCAAAACGACGTCATCATTAAGACTGACCCTCAATCAAGCAAGTTCGTGTTGGTAGCTGACTTGGCTAAAAGCCGAAAGCCTTCCGTGTCTTCCTCTCTAGTTTGTAGAAATCACTGAACCAAGCAGTAGCCAAAAAAAAAGCAGAAAGAAAAAAATTAGTAATTATATGTAATCTCTATTAGCAGAAAAGCTTTTTTAATGAAATATTTATGAATGACGTTATATACATACTCTGAATGATAATAATAATAATAATAATAATAATATTAATAATAATAATAATAATAATGATAATAATAATAATAATAAACAGTCTTTAACTGGAATGGTAGAGAACCTGCTTGTTCTCATACGAGAATTTTTGTCTTTTTGACTCCAGTACAACCCACTCGTTGATGGATGCAAAAGTTCTTGGTGTTTGGTGTTAGATTCAAAATACTCTAAAGAACGATATATACAATCAATAAGAAAAAGGAAGTGTCCTAAGGTCTAAGGGGAAAAACAATTTAGAAAGATTAATTAAAATATAAAATAATAATAATATCCATAATTATAACAATAACAATAGTAATAATGACAAAAGACGACATAATAAGAATGCAGAATGGCATTAAGGAATCCAAAAAAAACTACAGGACATCGAAGAAGGTAAAGTTAAAATCGACGAGAAGACTCTAAAAGCACCTTTAAAGAAAACATCAAATTGGAAAGCACCAGGATCTGACGGAATACACGGATTCGACTTCAAAAGATTCAAAACCCTTCATGAAAGGATCATCCAGGAAATGAAAAGATGTTTCAAAGAATTGAATATACCAGACTGGATGACGGTGGAGCATTGGTAAAAGCACGGGCTCTGAAACCTTATGACGCGAGTTTAAATCCCAGTTACAACCATTACATTCACCTTTAGCTGCCTCTGGCACATGGGGCTCGTTAACTCGGGAGTGCCGCTTATGTAGGGGAAGGGTAACACAGAATGTAAAAAACCTGAGTAAGAGCACGTAAAATGGCCTTGTGTCAAACTTGGGGTGGTGCTTACCAAGTAAATATAATATTAGACTGGATGACACTAGGAACTGAGTGTCAGAGGATATTTATGGCCACTCTCCCTCCAGGAATTACCACCGGATAATAAGTGGTGTGCGAAGTGGATATAACGGGGTGAAAACCCAGGGAGATGTTGTACTGCACAGTCGTTGACTTGAATGGTGCAGAATTTGCTGGAAATAAGAGGAGACTTGTTGTTACTTTGAATCCAGTAAAAACCACTGGTTGCTGGACGTGAGAAAGCCTGGTAATTGGTGTGAGATCCAATAATAATAATGATAATCAAAATGATACAAACAATAAAAATTAAAATTACTTTAAAAATGATGATAAAAAATTCACTCAAACTGAATGGGAAGGGGGGATTGCGTTCGCTGACTACAAGGTAACTAGAGAAGACTTATTTTCTCTTTGCCTCTGGGGATCTCCGCCGGATGTTAGCAGAATGGTGAGACGCTGTCACTATTATCAGTCCTACTATAATCAAAGAAGACCATTGGCAAGCAAAACCCTGAATACTAGTATAAGCCTTGCAAACACCTTTCAAAAAAGCGAAATTCCGTGTACATGCTTTTAGAAAAACTGTACTTCGTGTCCAAGATTCTTAGATGAAGAATTTACACTATTTATACATTTCGAATAATATATATATATATATATATATATATATATGCTTTTTTTATTTCTCATTTTAATTCTTCTCTTCCTCTTCTTTTTTTTATAATAGCCAATGGCTGAATCTAGGAAAAGAATCGTGAAGAATTCCGGAAATTGAAACGACTGAAAAGTTTTATAAATAGCCATCAAGATGAAGACAATCGTCTACCACGACGTATGAATAGCAATGTTGCAGTTGTATAATTATCAAAATCCCTGGGTATCTTAACGACACATAATGAGTTCAAAAAATAACAAGCCTGCTTTTATTGTATGGTTTATTTTGAAATGAATAACATGGTTGCATATATACCAAACATTTCATTAGTTTGTTGAATGAAATGTTCTCGAAAAGAATTATCTTAACAAAACAGAGATTTTAGTTAAAAAAAAACTAAGATAATCCGATCAAATTGTGTCAGGATTTAGTAACAAATATGAATTTGCTGTCCAACGTACCATTAGGTGTAACGATTGAGTCTAGGGCAAGCGACTCTTTCTCGTAAAAACAAGTGCTATGGAAACAGCAAATAATAATTGCTGCCCAACGCACCACTGGGTTTAGCAATTGAGCCTTGGGCTAGCGAATCTTTACCGTAAAAACAAGTATGCTACGGAAACAGCAAATACAAATTTGCTATCCAGTGCACCACTGGGTGTAAAGGTTGATGAATAAAAAAAATGAAAAGTACCCGGCAACTGGGCAATAGTTCTAGTATATATGTTTATATATTTTAATTAACTTTTTCATAACTATTACGCGCTATTCATATGAACTGCTTATTTTTTCGTTGATACCCCAATCAATCCCAGGACTTCTGGATTCGTTGTTTTTTCGTGTTGGATCAAACCGATAGTTGACGTGGCTAAATTTCTTACAAAAGTAGTTTCCACTTTTGTAGGAAAAATTAGCGATGTCAATTTCCGCTTAAATGAATAGAAGTGGTTTAAAGGAAACATCCGGTGGGATTCGATACACCAACGCTCACAGAAAATCGAACCCGATGTATTTATGAACTGAGGTGGTTTTTTCCTGTATTGTGTGTTTTTCCCACCTAAATAACTCTCGGCAGCGACGGTCGAACATTGGTAGAACCTCGGGCTCTGAGATCGTGGTATGCGAGTTCAAATCCCAGTCAAAACCATTACATTCACCTTTAGCTGCCTCGGACAGATGGGGCTCGTTAGTTCGGGAGAGCATCTCATCTAGGTGAAGGGTAATACTGATTTTAAAAAGCCCGGATGAGAGCACGTAAAATGGCCTTGTGCCAAACTTGGGTTGGTGCTCACCAAGTAAATATAATATAGAAAAAAACATTGCAAAGTAGTATTTACTTTTAAGAAAACGGGTAAGAGCAAAACATAACACAAGATCATAAAAACAGGGATTTTTTGGGGGGCGATTTTTGTGTAACTGCCCTAAAGAGTTTAAAACTACCCAGCAGAGTTCAGAGGGCAGACCAGAAATGTTTTAATATTGTTTGGTTTGACGGCATATTTTTTTAGTCTCTAAATGTCGAGAAATATTAATTTTTACATTTTTCATTCATCAATACGTTGTTTGAATAAGTTGCAATAATTAATTCATAGCTGTAAAAAATTAGGTGATTTATACCAACTGTATTAGCCAGTATGTGCATTTAACACATACGTATATACACACACACACATACCCGCATATATATATACATATATATAGTGAAAGTGCTCAGTGATAGAGCGTAAGTAGTTAATAAGCGTAAACTTAGATTCAACAGAGACTTTGATGACAGTCTATTTCTCGCCTGTGCAATCATCAGACCAAAAAGCTTTTTGTAAACCTTATACATAATATATAAATAAGTCGGAGTAGGAATGAATATTTACTTAATATATTATTTTCCTGGTGAAGCAAATGTAACGCAGGCGAAAAATTACCATAAAATTCGTTATTTATATATATATATATATATATATATATATATTGAGAAGAAGATTCGTAATCTTAGTATTAACTTTATTGAGGACGAAAGTTTTCATAGTTAATGATGTCGAGAAAATCATAAATTACCAAGATAAAGACAAAAAGTCCGCAATAAAGTATATACTTAAATATATATATATTATTATTATTATAAGTCATAAGGTTGCTTAGAATTATAGTACGAGTGCTCAATATCAGTGATAGAGCGTGTATAATAGTTAATTGTAGACACGGAGTCAAAGGGAGTCGGCAACAGCCAGTTTCTCGCTAATGCGTTCATCAGGCCTGAT
>JAUZSX010330196.1:0-11087 GCA_034780655.1 Idiosepius hallami | reverse complement strand
CTGCCAATGTCTGGTGGTGGTTCCTGGAGGCAGAGTGACAATAAGTCTCCTCTGACACTCCAGTACATCTGGACACCCTGCAGTCAGTGGCTATAAAACCTTTATTATTATTATTATTATTATTATTATTATTATTATTATTATTATTATTATTGGATCTCACACCAATCAGCAAACAGTGGTCCATGTCGGAGTAAAATTGACAAGAGGTATCCTCTGATTTCCAGCAGATTACGCAGCATTCCAGTCAAAGACTGTACGGTGCAACTTCTCCCCGGGTTTGACCTCACTGCGTCAACATCACACACCAGCCATTGGCAAACTGCTAACGCCCGGTGGAGATTCCTGAAGACAGAGTGAAAATAAGTCTCCTCTAGCACTCTCGTATTATATTGACTTGGTGAGCACCAACCCAAGTTTGGCACAAGGCCAGTTTTACGTGCTCTTACACAGGCTTTTTACATTCGGTGTTACCCTTCACCTAGATTAACTGCTCTCCCGAGTTAACGAGCCCCATCTGCCCGAGGCTGCTAAAGTGAATGTAATGGTTTTGACTGGGATCTGAACTCGAGTAACACGATCTCACAGCCCGAGCTTCTACCAATGCTCCACCGTTGCTGCCCTGTGCTCTACCGTCTCTGCCCTTGTATGTATGTATGTATGTATGTATGTATCCCTTTTTATATTTGCATTTATACTTTTGAAGAAATAAATCTTTTTTATGATAATCGTTTAAAAAGAAGACATATTTGAATATTTTAAATAACCTGTATGTACATTTCGCCTATTAAGGCATTATCATCAGGAAGATAATTTCATTTTTAACAATATGAAAAAAAGCAACATTTCATTTTCTGATTTTTTCATTTTCAAAATTGTTACTTTTTTCCTATTGTTAAAATAAAACAATCATCCTGTTGATAATGCCTTAATAGGCGAAATGTACATACAGGGTTTTTAAAATATTAAAATATGTCTTCTTATTTTTAAACAAATACATTTATATATATATTATATGCGTGTAAAGAAAAGAGGCCAAAAAAAAAAAAGATCTCTTCATTATCTTCACCCAGCATGCGTGGGAACATCCGCCTTTAATCTGATGTCGCTAGGATGGGGGTTAGAAAAACCTTACAGTCCTTCTTTCTCCTCTTCCTCTCTACTTACCTTCCTCTCTTTGTCTCTTTTTTCCTTTCTTTCTTTTCCACCTTGTCTCTCTCTCTCTCTCTCTCTCGCTCTCTCGCTCTCTCTCTCTGGGTGAACGAGAGAGATCACATTTATAATGACTGGAAGAGTTCATCTTGAGGTGTGTTTCACCCACCACAGATCCTCTCTCTCTCTCTCTCTCTCTCTCTCTCTCTCTCTCTCTCTCTCTCTTCCCCCATCCCATCTCTATATCGTTTTTTTCTCCCTTTCTTTCTTTTTTTTTTTCTCTTTCTGCTAATCTGCCTATTCGTCAGCATTGGCGGTCGACGTGGCTCAGTGGATAGGCAATCGGACTTCGGAACCGTACTACGCAGGTTCGATTCCAAGTTGTTTAGTCTACGTTGACATGTTGACTAATACCCTTGAGAAAGGTATGAATCCCAATCTTCTCTCCAGCTATGGTCGACGTCGCCCAGTGGATAGACAATCGGACTTCGGAACTGTAGAACGTGGGTTCGAATGCAAGTTGTTCCGTCTACGTTGACATGTCGACTAATACCCTTGAGAAAGGCATGAATCCCCATCTTCCCTCCAGCTATGGTCGACGTGGTCCAGTGGATAGACAATCGGACTTCGGAACCGTAGTACGTGGGTTCGAATCCAAGTTGTTCCGTCTACGATGACATGTTAACTAAAATGAATCCCACTATGGATTAAATAGTACAACTTGTGTTACTAAAAACATTATGTGTACATAAAAATAACGTTTACCATAAGTAATAGTTCTCGGCATTAAAATCATCATACATATACATATATCTATAGAAAGAGAGATAGGCAGAAAAAGATAGATTGATAGATGTATATTATGACTAGTGTCATAATGATTTTCTAGTTAATCTTAACTAATACCCATGGGAAAGGTATGAAGCCCAATCTTAACCCCAGCTATGGCTTAAATAGTGCTAGACGGTGGATGGGGTGGATGATGTCTACAATGAAACAACGGCACTGAAGGTGGATGAAGGCTGCAACAGAGGATGGCCTCCAGTCGTCGTGGTTCTCTCCATGCCATTGGAACCAGGTCCTCCTCTGCCAAGGGGCCGTGTGGTGACTGCAGGTGCATCATCAGTCGCCGCACATTAATAGACATCATGCGTCCTCCTGAAAGGGTCCACAAGGACCAAGACGGAGGACAGTCATACTCGACTACGTGTGACCGCCTCAGTGCCGTGCTAAGCCACATAGAGGCCCCGACGCAGAATGCACCTTGCAGCTCCTTTTATTTTAAAAGAAGTATCTCTTGCACACCCTCAACATACTGGAAACTTTGATCAAAACAACACACACACACATACATATATACACACACATACACACACACACACATATATATATATATTATATATATATATATACTTCCAAAGATTAACACAATACGATAACGCAAAAATATTAGAAATAGAGCAAGCACACATCCAATGTGGACACGTTTTTTTTTGTTTTTTTTTTGCACATACTTAATTCATATACTAGAGTCTCAGTCACACCACACACACACACACACACGTGCGCACGCATTAACACAAAACGCACTAAAACGCAGGTGCAGTTGCGTTCACACGCACGAGTCACGACTACTACTCTTGTTCGCACAATGCCAGGAAGAACAAACACCTGGAGAAGGTCTTGGTTGACTATGATGATGATAATGATGATGCACTCCAACTAGTGAGTGTGTGCGTTTTTAGGTACTTATCAGTCCCGATGCAGAATACGTTTTGCAGCCCCTTTACCCTAAAAAGGCAAGGTGCGGGTGCACTCCCTCGACATACTGGACCTTATGTTGTCAGGGCCGATATATAGGCTTCTTAGGATCCAAAGGATATAATAAAAAATGACACACATTAGTTTTACACTGACACAACGTCCACACACATACAAACACACACACACATAATATGACGGTGACATGACATGACATGACATGACCCATTGACCTAACCCAACTTAACCCATTATTTCAATATCGCACACGCACACCACCACCACCACCACGGCCACACCATCCACCAGACCGCACCGGGCCACTGCCTCCGAAATATAATACCAAGGCCTGTCCCATCCTTAAAGTGGACTTGCTGACGTCACGATAGTAGATCTATTTCTTTTAGTAGTGCCAGTAACCTCCAGAAATAAACATGTCTTATTCTTGTGTCGTACCAAAATGCAAAGAAAATGACAAAAATGATATTATAGCGGAGGCCTCGACCGGCACCGCACCCAGTGCCGTGCTTTAGCCGCTTAGCGGCCTCGTCGCAGAATACGCCTTGCTTGCGGTCCCTATAGCCTAAAAAGTCAAGTTGCCCAACCCTCAAGATACTGGAACCTTAAGCTAAACATACTCATAAAAATATATATATCGAAAGAGATAGGCCGAAAGTAAAGAAAGATGGATTGGTAGATGTATATTTCAATTGTGTTAATGATTTTCTTATTGATCCTAACAATTATTTTGGTGATTTTTTGCATACATTTGTGATGGATGCAAAGGAGCCTTGTTGCGACCCCGAGGGAGCTTGCGGGGACCTTAAGTACGACGGCTCTGACCACATCACCACTACCGCACAAATAGATACAAAAAACACTTTTTGCTTACATTTAACAATATTCGCTTACAACTACAATATTAAAAATAGTACGTATGCAACTGCAACCATTGCAACAACAACATTAACGCAAACGCACGTAAAGTACGTACGTTTACGTCGGTGACGGTGTGTGATTACTGGTAGTGTTATATATGCACCTCACCTCACCTGTCGTATCCATCCATCGATATCATCAATAAAGAAGATCAAACATAGTTCACCCGACACACTTGATCGATCTTCCTACTTAAATTGTCGATTGAACAATTTAAGTTTATCTATAACATCATCCTTCCATTTTGCGCCCATTAAAGAGAGAGAGATAAAAAAAGATTCCGGTTAGAGATAAAGCATTTAATTGAGTGAAGAAGAAGTGAGGATTTGTTGGCACTTGGCACTTTACTTCATTTAATCAGTGCCGTGCTTAGCCACTTAGCGGCCTCGATGCAGATTATGCCTTGTAGCCCCTTCTTACCCTAAAAAGACAAGTACCCCCCCTCAACATACTGGAGCCTTTGACTATTGTTACATACATATAAAAATATACAGGGCCGTGCAATAGGGCCCCCGAAGACTCGCAATTGCGGAGGGGGCGCAAGCTCCCTAGGGGTAGCAAGGCTCCTTGGCTTCACAGATTGTATTGCAAGAAAATACCAAAATAATTCATTGTTAGGATTAATTAGAAAATCATTATCAAACTTAAAATCTACCGACCGATCTATCGTTCTTTCCGCCTGTCTTTCTCTTTCTATATATATTTGTATATGTGTGTATAGTCGAAGGCTAAAGTATGTTGAGGGGGGCCAATTTGCCTATATAAGAGTAAATGGGCCACAAGGCGCATTCTGCGACGGGGCCGCTAAGTGGCTAAGCAAGCACGCACGGGGGGCACTGATAGAAAGAGACTTGATTGATAGATGTATATTTCAAGAGTAATAATGATTTTATAATTAATCCTTACAATTAATTATTTTGGTAATTTTTTTTGCGTTACAAAAGATCTGTGAAGGAAGCCAAGAAACCTTTCGGTCCCTAGGGAGCTTGCGACCCACCTGCAGTTGCAGGGTCTGCGGGCGTCCTAAGCACGGCGGCCCTGCACTTAATTCACTTATTCACCTCAGTCACTGATGGTTGGTGGTGTTGGTGTACTTGTGGTGGGGGTGCTGGCGCTCTCTCTCTCTCTCTCTCTCAGGCATCACACGCACACGCCACGGCCACGCCACGACTAGTGTACACACAGTAGTACACATATTATTCACAATGCACCTGCACGTGCGCCAAAAAACGTGAAGGAAAGGACGATACATAAATATGTAGAACTAAATGCCGAGAATGCCCGGGCGCCGTTCGGGGACCTGCGCCTGCAACTAAGGTAATTAATTAAGGAAGCATGTAGTCAATACAGTTTTTACCTTTACATAGGTTTTATCATTATTATTTTTTTTTACAATAGTATTATTACAACTTATCTTAAAGGAAATGCTGGCAATGAACTCCATTAGCTTTCTTTAAGCTTTAATACATTATTTTTACTGTAATGCTGATGCAAGATTTTCCATAATATTCATTGCATTTATTGAAGTTATTTAAAAATAAAAGTGCTTGTTTGTTCACTTAGATAAATTATATATATATATATATATATATTATTTCGTGACAGACTGACGGACAGGACAGACAGACAGAGATCAAGAGATTGATAGATAGATAGATAGATAGATAGATAGATAGACTGATAGATATAGATGTATATAGATAGGTAGATCAACAGACTGAGAGATAGATAGATACATAGATAGATAGATATCAACAGACTGTTGGATAGATAGATAGATAGATAGATAGATAGATAGATAGATAGATAGATAGAAGGAGAGACAGAGAAAAATAAATGAAGAAAGGGGGAGCGTTGAGAAAGATATTTTTAGATAGATACATACATAGACTGAGAGGGAGGGAATGAAAGAGAGAGGGAGAATTAAATAGAAGATAGCTTCTTTACTTACTACTATCACTTCTACTATAACTTTTACACACATAACTACGGCCATGACCACCACCACCACCACTACTATTACTATAACTACAAACTACAACTAATACTTTTCTGTCAAGTTAAAATACAACCAACCAAACCCATCATGTTATTTAATTTACGCGAATATTATTACAAAAAAAGAAAGAAAAGAAACTAAGAAATAATAATAATAACAACAACAACAACAATAATAATAATGACAATGATGATGATAAAATAATAGCAATGTTAATTTAAAACGAGGAAATAAGTATTTTTAAAACATTTTGTCAAAAAACCACATACCATCAAAAAACACAGCTCTGAGCTGAGACACAAACACACACACGATGCCAAGAACAAAAAACAAAACAACAAAAATCCAAGGGCCATTTTTTTTAATGTACCTTATTTTTCGTCTAGAATCTAAGAAATAATAATAATAATAATAATAATAATAATAATAATAATGTTAACAATAATCACAATAATGATTTAAAACAAGGAAAGAAAGAAGTGTTTATTTTTGGGTTTTAAGCAACTCAACTCAACTTCAACTACAAAAAAAAAAACTCTAGTGGGGCTTTCCTTTTTGTAATGTTCCTTTATCTTCATCAAAAACCAAAGAAATAATAATAATAATAATAATAATAATAATTATAATTAATTAATAAATAATAAATAATAATAATAATAATAATGAATTCTCCTATCTAGTAAAAACCACTAGTTGCTGGGTGCGCAAGCACCGAGTGTTTTTGGTGTGAGGAGGAGAGATCCCTATCCCTTCCCTTGATAATAATTCCAATTAAAACGAAAAAGAAGTTTTTTCCTTCTTATTATACCACTAACACAAATACACATGCCAAAAAGAAAACTCTAAGGGGCTTTTTTTTTTAAAAAAAAAACGTCCCTTCTTCTTCCCTTACCCTTCTTCGTTCTTTACTTTACTTTTGGTTTAGACTCTTTTTGCAACAACCATGTCCAAACTTCTTCGTCTGTAACTTACTTCTGGACTATTGGAACTGGAACTGGAACTGGAACTACTGGAGTGAGTACTGGACTGACTGGAAAAAAAATTGTTTAGAACACGCCGCACGCACGACACAAACACAACCAGTCACGGTGCGGTGCGGTGCGCCCGGTGTGCGGTGCTTTGCGCCGGTGCACCACCACCACACCACACCAGTCACTGCACCAGCACCACCACACATAACGCAAACGCACATAGAATACGAAAACGGACACACGGAAGTGTTGTTGGGGAAAGGAGAAAATACAACCTAAAACGAAAGAGAGAGAGAGAGAGAGAGAGAGAGAGAGAGAATTTTTTTTTATCTACGGAGACTTCACATATCAACTAACTCACTCCACTAACTCACTCCAGTAAAAAACATATCGCCACACACGCACAAAAACACACGTAATTAACAGTCAACATACACATAGGCATAGACACACACGCTCACACATACACACGCGCAAACTAACAAACAAATGCAAACACTGGTGTTGGTTGTTGTTTGCTGGTGTTGTTGTGGTGTTTACACAAACAGATACACACAACAAGACACATAAACTTACTCAGAGTCACAATTCACAGATTATTATTCAGACACTGTTGTTGTTGTTGTAGTGTTGTTGTTTTACAGTGTAATGTTAGTGTACTAGCGACGCTACGCTAGTACACACTACACTACACTAGTAACTAGCGTAATCATATACAGGCTTTAATCTTACACACACAACAACACACACACACACACAAAAATCAAACCATACAATAATCCCCCTCACACCACCACCACCACACAGTGAGTGCACCCTCACCCACCCCACCGCACCAGCACCAACACCATCGCCGAACAACGCGCAAACATATAAGTAATTACAAACAGACTGACAGAAGACAGTATACACACAGAATACACACACCCAAACGGACGCATGTTGATAGATGAAAATGACTGAATAATAACTTTAGACAATAATAATAATAATAATAATAATAATAAACACAACGTTTACAACAACGTGGATTATCTACACAACAAGAATTAAATCGCACAAAAAACTATCAACCAACAACACAAAACAAACAACTCTAAATAATTTCACAAAAAAAATAAAACTATTTTTCTATGAAGAAAGAAACTGGATAGCAATACAATTCAACCAAACATAAAAAACAACCCCCCCCAAAAAAACAAAAAAACTACTATGTCATTTTTACCACAGGATAAAAAATACACTGGTGGGAAAAGGTGAGTAATTTTCGTTCATTTTCCAGTCGTGAAAATACTCCAATTGAAAATTCAATACTTTGGAACTTACATTCGTTTAGTCTTCTTATACATCGAACTCATCTTTACTTTTTGGACGGAGTGAAAACTTTGTTCATACTTTTTACTAAAAAAAGTATAGATTTACTATTAGATGTTACTTAATTATGTTACTACTCATAATTTGATTATATTGTTAAAGTCAGTACAGATATGGATGTTAATGGTTAAATAAACAGCAAAAAAGTCTTGTTAATAAAATATTGATTCATTATTCACAATAAATGTTAATAAATACACACTAGTGCACTGCACCAGCGTTGCACCGCATGATACCACACTCCAAGTGCAAACTATTTCACAACTATAATATGAAAACATGCTTTCTTTAACCCTTTAGACCCTAATAGGCCGATATATCGGCCCAGAAGACATAAGGCAAAAGAAGATGCACCAACATTTTGATCCTAATATTTTCCCATAATATAACGGCTCTGAGTGACTACTTGGAAATTTTGATAAGTTAGGGTTCAAAGGATTAAAGAATATTCTTGTGATTACTTGACTTTTTTGCGAATTTACCATTTCTTTTAATTCTGTAGTTATTAGTAGGGCTCCCCACCCCACCTGCCCCGGCTCAGTAGCTATGCTTTTATTAATGAATATATTCTTTTCACGGCCCTTTGTGGTTAGGACTCTCTGACAAGAAAATTCTTCAAACCTTTAGACCCAAAAGGGCCGATATATCAGCCTTGGCGACCTAAGGTAAAAGAAAACACAGCTATATTTCGGCCTTTATATGGTCTTAGAACGGCTCTGAGTAGCTAGTTGGTAATTTTTCTATGTGGCAAAAGGGTTAATAAAAGATCCCTGTGCCATAACTGTCACTTTTCTTATAGTTTAAATAAGTGCAATCAATGAATATGAGTTATTTTAAATTCTCTCGTATGTTCCCAATTTAATTATTAGATTTAGGATTTTTCAAATAAATTCAAATTAGAAAATTTTATTTCTATCATTTTGACAACGATAAACATATGCAAACATTTAGCTTTCTTCAGTTTTTGAATCTGCCAAAAAATTTGAGTTCCGACTGTTAGAGGCACAACCCAACAGACCGTGCGTGCGCAATACAATTGCGGAGGGTCCGCAAAGGCTCCTTGGCTTTCCAAATCTTTTGTAATGTAAAACATTACAAAAATAATTATTAAGATAAAGTAAAAAAACCATTAAATGAAATATACATCAATCAATCCCTCTGTCTATGTCTTTCTCTTTCTCTCTCTATATATTTGTATATGTAGACTTTGATCAAAGCAAAGCGGAAGCCTATATGTTGCTGGTTTGCAAGATGCCTCTTTTAGAGTAAAGGAGCCGCAAGATGCATTCTGCGTCGAGGCTGCTATGATGTGGCAAAGCACGGCATTGGTGTAATGGTGTGTGTACTAACTTAACCTTTTCGTCCAACATTCAAAGTTGAGTTCGGACGTTATTTTAGTTTTTCTGATTTCATCTCTGTTATCACACAAAAAAAACTATATGTGTTTTTTGTTTACTTATCAATTTAAAAAAAGAATTATTCATGTGAAAATGCGTCACGCTTTGAAGATTAAAACGAAAACATGTCGCCCACATAGGGAGTCGAGCCCTGGACCCTCAAAATGCCTTCCTAACTGTTATCTTAACCGTTTACACCCTATAGCCGACATTTCGGCCCTGGCGACATAAGGCAAAAGAAAACTTACACCCTGAACCGATATTTCAGCCTCCATTTTTGGACCCTGATTTTGCAAAATTACTAACTAGTCATTCGGAGTCCTTAAAGCACCCACCGTGTAAGGGCCAAAATATTGGTGTGTGTGCCTTTTTGCCTTAGGTTACATGGCCGTTCGGCTCTTTAGGGTCAAAAGGGTTAAGAGTCCAGACGCTGTGTAACCGCTGACTGAGCTAAGACTTACCTGTAAGAGAGAATAATTTGTAATAATTACAAATATAATATACATTTTTGATGCTATTTATTTATTTATAGAGACTATTTTTTCAACTTTGTGTTGTCAAAACTCTTTAGTTAACAGATATCAATGCTATGCAAGTTAGTTTCTTCTAAAATTAAAATTGCTCAATCCTTTGGATCCTAAGAGGCCGAAATATCGGTCCTGACATTAATAGCAAGCATTTGTCGTTACCGACAATGCTATGGAGTTCGAACTATGACATCTAATGACCAACGATGGCCCACTAGGTCTGGACGCTGTGTGGCCAGTGCGGCCGGTGTTGTGTGTCCTGGCGGTATCTCAAGTCCGATATCACATCCGACGCCATCGGCACGGACGTCAAGCAGAACGTTTGCGAGCCGATGCGAAAAAATAAGTCTAAGCTCGGATGTCTGTCGGGTCTGTTAAGCTTGCTTGGTTGGTCCTTGCATCGACCAAGCGCTTCTTCTCTCGCCTGAACACTCCCTGCGTCAGAGGAAAGTAAAGGACATACCAGTACGTCTGAAAGAGAGAACAAGTGCTGCAGCAGTAGCTGCCCAAAAAGAAATTTATGATTATTTAAAGTGGCTTAATGGAGCCCCAATCTATTTGGATCCATATTGTGGTTTGGATTGCTATTTACTGGTTGAGCTGGCAGCCGAGTGGATAATGTGTCTGGCTGACGCCGTGTCGGTAGGTTTCGAACCTGGCCGAAGGCGATCCTGGGGTTGGCGTAGCTGTACTGACGAGGAGTGAACTACGAAACAAGCTTGTCTACAGATTGCAAATTATATTTTGACAACATAAGGCAAAAAAGACACACCAATATTTTGGCTTTAAAATTTCCCTCTAATATAACAACCCTGTGTAACAACTTGGTAATTTTGATAAGTCAGGGTTCAAAGTTAAATTGATTTAGATTACTTTCCCCTACCGTATATATATATATATATATATATATATATATATATATATATCTTAATCTCTTTTTTTTAACAAAACATAAACTATTTTACAG
>JAUZSX010330185.1:0-11089 GCA_034780655.1 Idiosepius hallami | reverse complement strand
TATATAGTCGAAGGCTCTAGAATGGTTAGGGGGGAAACTTGTTTTTTTTTAGGCTAAAGGGGCCGCAAGGCACATTTTGCGTCGGAGCCACTAAGTGGTTAAGCACGGCACTGACATGAATAAATGTTACCATTTTAAAAAGCCTTATGTAAATCCCGGTTCTTATTTGCTACTTCTACACAGGGGCGGACTCAAAGTGTTTGGGCCCCTCAGACAAAAAATAACATGGGTCCTCATTATCCCCTATTTTTACAGTTATGTAGAGGCTGTGCAGCTGCAGCAGATGATATACTTACTTAGTCGAGCACAAACCCAAGTTAGGCACAAGACCATTATTATGTACCTACTATATCCCTGGGATTTTGTATTCAGTATTGCCGTTCACTTAGATGAGTTACTCTCCCGGGTTTAACGAGTCCCATCTGCCCGAGGCAACTCAAGGTAAAGGCAGTGGTTCTGACCGGGATTTGAACTCGTGTAATACGATTCAAGATTCCGAGCTTTTACCACTCCAACTTTGCTGCAGGTGATCTGTACACATTAGCTTAACTATTTCTAGTCAGCTACAGCCATTAGACACAACTTATGATGTGTTGGCCTTGGGGAGTGACCCGAATCAGAAGGTATGAATTAGGGTGTATAACAATGAAATCATTTATTGGCAGCCCGGCGGGCCCCTTTGCAATGATGGGCCCTCGGTCAAGGTCTGATTGACCGATCCTTAAGTAATCCCACCCCTGCTTCTACGGAACGTATCTTTTGAAGCATTTTGGATTCTCTAGTAAGAAAGAACAAGGAACGTCTGGAAGGGCCGACCTTAGTTAATTGGAGGCCCTGGGCGAAGTGAATTTAGCCGCCTCAAATGAAATAGGAAAATAAATACGTATAAAAAATAAAAATACATAATCCAATAAAAAAAAGTCTTTATTAGGAAACACAAATTAACCCTTTAAACCCTAAAGAACCGATATAACGGCCCTGGCAAAAAGGCAAAAGAAGACACACACACACACACAAACACACACACACACACACACAACGATATTTCAACTTCCACGTTTGAACCCTGACCTAGCAATATTACCAATTAGTCACAGCCGTTCTATTAAACAACACTTATTAGGGTCAAAATGTCCTTGTGTCTTTGTTTTGCATTTAGTTACTAAGGCCGATATATCGGCCCTTGGAGTCGAAAGGGTTAAGAGGGTTAAGAACACAATACTGATTGAAGCAGTGTGTTGATTGATGACTTTTATAGTACCAATGGGAAGCATTGGATGTTCCTCGAAGAGTCAATTCCAGATTTCTCAAAAATCCCTCTTTCTCAATCCAATTTAATTTTCTGTGTTCCGCCTTTTCCTGGTTTCTAAGAATAAAAAAAATCACGTTTTGACTTCGGTCGTAGTTTGCTCTTTAAGTATTTAACGTTTTTTCTTATAATTCCTGTGCGAGGCCCCCACGCAGATCTGGGGCCCTAGGCGGTTGCCTAGTTTGCCTATGCCTATACCTGAGGCCGGTCCTGCTTCTGGCTGACAAAAGCCGTTTCCAATTTACCATCGAAGACAAGGATTTCTTGAAGAGTTGGTTTTTCTGTAATAAACCTTGTCAAGAAACTAATGTCAGAACCTCTTGCATTGGATTCTGGATCTGTAGCTCTTGGAAGCCGTGAAGAGATAACAAGGACATAGTTTGTGGTTATGTCTTTAAGTTGTTTTGAAAGTTCTTGCAACTTGGTCTTCAATGGTGTTTTCTATTGGCTTTAATATCTTAATAAAAATTTACAATTATAATTTATTTTGGTTCTTTTATCAATTGATTTTTATTTGAATGAATCTGAACATATTTTTAGTATTGTCATACGAAGAACTTTTTCTTTTTTCTTTCTTTCTTTCTTTTAGTTTTTCTTTCTTGTTCTTTTTTTTTTGTGGGGGGTGCTAAATTTTTTCGTCTTTTTTTGGACTTGAATTCGTTCTTTCTTTTCTTTCTTTATTTTGAGATGTTAGTAAAATGTTGCAACTCTTAATTAAAAAGAAATATGAAGAACAAAAAAAAAAAAAAAAACGAAAAATAAAAAATAGAGTAAAGGATTACCAAAATGAATGAATTTGGATTTTTTTCTTCAGGATTCAAAAAAACGAAAGAAAAAAAAAAAATTTTTTTCAAATCCTTCCTCCCACCTTCTCATCTATTCACTACTTTCACTGTTACCTCTAACATCATTACGGTCTCCCATATAATTTATCATTCTATCTCTCTCTCTCTTAGATTTTTTTTCTTTCCTTCTTTCTTTCTTTCTTTCCTTCCTTCCTTCCTTCGCCGGTACCCCCCCCCCGATGCTGAGTGCTAATTTGCATAGGATGAGTTTGATTGGTCGGTTTCGCTGTCGAGCTCATTATTATGCAGGAGAGAGAGAAGGTGAACGACGGACAGAGAGGAGAAGCGAAAGACGGCTAGTGAGAGAGACATCTAAAGCGATATGAAGGAAGGGGAGGAATGAGACAAAAAAAAGAGGTGAAAAAAGACAGGGAGAGGGAGAAGAAAGAGAAAGAGTGGATTGATTCCTCATCACGTGATCGCGTTTGCTCTGGCCGCCATCTTGAAAGCACCTTTGTGTATGTGTGTGTGGTGTCTATATATTTCTGTATGTGTGCGCGTAAGTTTATTTGTGTGTGTATTTGTGTTTTAGATTGGAGACAAAAAATATATTTGAAATAATGTGTGCGATTTTAATAAAAACCAATCTAAATAATTTATAACTCGACTGACTTAATAAAAAAAAAACTATTAATCTTGATAAATGTGTATCTATAAATATGTGTATGTATGTGACCGTATCAGTGTGTGGCTGAGTAAATACTTTAAGCTGTTTGTGTGTGTATTTTAACTATATGCGTATATATGACATTTTCAGTGTGTTAGAACACAAGGAGTAATATGTCTGTCTACGTATTATTAATAAAAAAAAATTCAGGCGGTTTTTTAAGGGTTTTGTTTCTAAAAAAATCAGCGTTTAATGATTTTTAAACTGTCAAACTTAACACAAAAACAATTTAGGATCAAACTATTTCTAAATTAATCTGATTTTTTAAATTTTAATTATGTAAATTTAAAGTGAGTGTGTGTGTCTATTTTTAAAATATTGTGTAATTTTTAAAATTCATTTTAAAATCCTTATGTTAATGGTTTTTCATAGTTTTTGGCTTTATGTTCTGTCACATAGAAGTAGTTTAGGAAATTCAAAATAATTATTTTCATTTCATGGGTTAAATTGAATAGATTGATCTCTACTTCCTAAAGTTCAAATATAAATATAATTAACACATGCAAATTATAATAATAATTTAATAATAATAATAATAATAGTTAAGTTAAGTTATTAATATTATTATAAAAACTATCTAATTACAACTATTATTATTATTAACTATTATTTGTATACTTATACTTCTTCTGGTTATAATTATTATTATTTTAGAATAATAATATTAGTTTTTTACTTAGTATTTTTGTGTGTTTTGAATTCTGTTGGTGTAAATTTTTGTTTAAATTACGTATATTAGTGTTTTTATTTTATGTGTGTATGTGCGTGTGTGTGCGTATGTGTGCCATTGTTCATGACGTACACAAACTAGTTAATGTGTAAGTTTATGGGTATGGGTGTTTATTTAAAGTCTAGGTTGTTTTTGTTGTGTGTGAGAGACTTTTTCTCTGTGTGTGTGTGTGTGTGTGTGTGTGTGTGTGTGTGTGTGTGTGACTATGTGTTTGTGAATTTATAAGTGTGTTTGTGCTTAATATATCTATATGTGTGTACTGTTGTTGTGTTTTATGTTGACGTCTATGTGCGTTCAACCTACGTCGACATGTGTATGGGTTCTTTATGTGACTTTGTATGTGTGCGTATGCGAGTGTAGCTCAATGTGTGTGTACAACGACTCTGTGTCGTCATTCTTCCTCTTCTTTGCGTGTGTATATGTGACTTGCTTGCTTGCTTGAACCATGTATGTGCGTATATATATCTATCTAGTGTTTGGGCGCGCGAGCGTATGAGAGTGTAGTGTCTGAGTGAGAGTCAGAGTGGGAGTATAGCTCGCAGAAGGGGTGGGAGTCGTTCGGAGTGCGGTCTGGAGTGCGAGAATGGGAGAGTATGAGAGAAAGAGAAGGCGAAGGAAAGGTAATGGGAGGGAGGGAAAGGAGAGAAAGACAGAAAGAAACGCAGACAGAGAGGGGGAAAGAAGTAAAGAAAAAGTCGAAAGAAAAATAGATAAAGAGAGAGATATATGAATATATATATATATATATATATAACGAGGGAGAGAGAGAGAAAGGGGTCTTTATAGAGAGAGAGAAAGAGAAAGAGATGATGAATTAGAACTAAGAAGGAGATTGAACGAAGAAAGAAAAACAGAAAGAAGAAAACCAGAAGAAGAAAAAGACAAATTTGGCAAAGAAAGAGGTAAAAAAAAGTGGGGAGAAGAAGAAAAACAAAGAGAGGAAAGAAAGAATAGAGAGAAAATTGTTTCTCTTCCGAGTAGAGACAGACTTGTCTCTGCGACTGAGGAGAGAGGTGAACTAACAGTTTTTTGAAGAGAGAGTGAAAAAAGGAAAAAAAGAAAAAAAAAAGACTTAACATAAGAACCTTTTTAGATATATCTACTTATATAAAATAATCCACAATAACACATAAACATCATTATTATTATTTTTATTTTGTGTTTAAACACAATTATTTATGAATATATTTTAATTTAATTTTTTTTTGTTACTTCTTAATAATAACCACCTAAATTTACAACAGAACACACACACATCATATACCTCGTTTATACCCAATAGAGAAAATTAGCTTAAATAAATCAGGGTATATGATCTCTTTTTTCATATAGTTCTCCTCTTTTCCAGTGATCCGAAGGAGTTTTTATCGACGTTTATATATATATATTATATATATATATATTAATTTAAAAAAATCTGCAACCTAAAAGGACTGCCAAATCTTTCTTGTTACTCAGGTAAACTATATATATATATTTTTTTTAAATAAGTATAAGTTGTTTATACGCTAAATATATATACATACATCTGTTGTTCGTGTGTGAAATCTGTCTCTTTAAAATATGTCTTTTTGTTTGTGTGGAAAAAAAACCGTATATAAGTGTATTGTTTGTGTGGATGGGATGTGATTATGGTTGGCCGAAATATAATAAGAAAATAAAGAAGAGAAAAAAAGATATTAATCCAGCCAGGTGTCTGTGTCTGTAAAAACTTAAAACTGATTCGGCTTTTCTCCTGAGGGGGACGACGAGAAAGAAAAAAAAAAAACGAATTTAGTCTCTTCTCTTTTTTTCTCCTTTTTGAGTGGGAGGCTTTATGTAGACTTTACTTTAGACTTTTCACCATCTTTCTTTCTCTTTTCGTACTTACTTTTATTTTATGAGAGGAAAGAAGCCAGAAAAAGAGTTCATTCATTATATTCTACAATGTGGATGAAGACCCAACAACACTTGTTTTCGTTTGTTCTCTTCCGAAACAGGAACAGCATAAAAATAATGAAATAATTTTTTAAAAGAATATGATTTGATTATTATTATTAATAATAATGTCCATCCTTCGAAAGAAAAAAAAACTATTTTTTCTCTCTGACTTGTAACTTTTTTTTCACGGTTTTTATTATTATTAATTATACAATTATTTTTCATATTAATTTTATATACTTTCTACTTATGATCATTTTATTTTATTTTTAATTTTTTATTCTTTCTGTTTTTTGTTTAAATTTCCAAAATATTTTTTATTAATTCCATGAATTTATTTCGACAATATTTAAGGCGGTAAAACTTTCGACTTAAAGTTAAAAAAAAAAAAATTTAAATTTGAATTTTAAAACTTTTTTTGTATTAAAATTTAATCAAATTAAAGAAAAACCAAAAAAAACTTTAAATCTAAAAATTTCCTATTGAAAAAAAAAACAAAAAAACTTTTGTATTCAGTTTTTTTCTTTAATCCTATTAAATTTTTTTTGGTGAATGCTTCTTTTATTCAATTTTTAAAAAATTAATTTAATATTGATGAATTATAATTTAATTTTTATGGAGAAAGAAAGGGTGTCATGGCTGCAATCTGCAACAACAAAAAAAAAGAACTATCTAGATTTTTTTTAACATTTTATTTTTATTATTGTTTTTAAATTATAAAATAAGTATTATTGGTACGACACTCGAGACTTCATTCTTTTTTTTGTACACTTAAATGTATTTTAAATGTCTAATAATTGTTTTTATTGTATGTGTGTGTGTGTCGTCAATTTTTTTTGTCATTCTTTATCGCACAAGGCAAGATGTGTAAAATGTTTAGGCGAAAAAATAATGACATTTAATTTAGTTATAATTATTCAGACGTCTGCTTCGTTCTTTTATTTACTTAAGTTTGTTTTCGGTAGGAGAAATTTTTTAGAAAATTATTAAAAAACAATCTATTTTAATTTTCTTCCGATGTTCAATAAAGTGTTTTGTCTTCATTTCTGTTTTTGGAATAACTCTCTTTCGACCAGCTTATTTGTTATTTCTTTATTAGACTTACGAATTAAATATTTTATCAAATTGAATTAATAAACTATATTAGATACAAAGTTATAACGTGAGATATGTGATCGAAAAAAAAAATCAAAAACGTTTATATTCGTTTTTCGTCGAATCTTTTCGCAAAAGTCAAAAACCACGTCGTTTTTTTCATTTTCCGCTCAAAATCTTTTCTTTTCATCCATTGTTTCTTATTTCTTCCTTCCTGCTTTATTTTTTCCCTCTTTCAGGGAAAACACTTTTCCCCTCATGGTACTTTTTTTTTAAGTTTATATTTTTATATATATATAAAAAATATTCATTAGAAATTAATTTACAGATTTAAAAAATAAACTTTATTTAATTAAAAAAAAAAAAAATGCCCTCCCCCCGTACATCAAGGTAAAAAAAATCATACCCGACCAAAATTCAACTCAAAAAGTTTTTTTTATATATATTTTTTAATTAATCCTTAAAAAATGTTTTCGTATTCAGACTCAAATTTATTTTTCCAAGATTCAAATATGTCTTACTCCTTTGGACACTAAAAGGCCAATATATCGGCCCTGATGACTTAAGACAGAAAAAAGACCCCCACACACCGATATTTCGGCTCTATGGTCTTCAAATTAAACGGCTGTGATTATTGAATAATTGGTCATTTTGGTAAGTCGGGATCCAAAGGATTAAAGGCATTTATAACAAACCAGGGTAATATAGGAGAAAAGATTTATATGCCCTTCCAGGTTTTTTTTAATCGACCCTCCACCCAACCCAAAATTATAAAACCATAAATTTGACTCGAGGATTTTTATCCGTTCTCTTAATTTTTTTGCATCCTCCTACAAAAATATATAAAATTATTTTATTGGTAATAATTTTGGCATTTATTTTTTTTAATCCCCATTTATTCAAAACTATATTCTTTGACAGGTTACTAAAATGACTAACAACCACCACGAGTGACCAAAGTGTTTCTTTTTTCGTCTGTACTTGAAAACTCATTCATTTTTTTTGTGTGGAAGAGAATACTAAAATTAACTTTTTCCTTAATAAGTTTTAGACAAATAATTTTTTTCTTTAACCCATTCAGAAAAATTAATAAAATTCAATTTTATTTATTAATCTAAATTTAAAAAAAATACGCGCAGAATCTTTTTTATTAAAGATAACTTTTGAAAATTTTAACGTAATGTAAAAAAAAGAAATAATTTAATTCTTGATCTTTGATTTAAGAAAAAAAACTTGTTTGATAATAAAAGAAAAAATAATTTAATTCTTGATGATATTTGATTCATTAAAAAAACTTATTTGATAATGACTTTAGATTTATCAAGTTGTCAAATAATGTCATTAAAAACTTCAATACCCGGTTGTTACCCTATTTCAAGATAGTTTTGGTAGGATAAATTAACTTTTGCCGTATAAAATAATTATCTAATATTTAATTTTTTTAGAACTATAGGGTATTTTTTAGGTAAATAAATATAAAATATTCAATTTAAAAAATTTTTTTAACGAAATTTTTGCGATAATCTAAAATTAAACCACAAACATTAGTTTAGCTGTATAAAAGCGTATTTTTTTAAAAAGGGTGGAGGTGAAATCTTGTGTGTGTGTGTGTATATATATATATATATATCTGTGTATAATTCTTTCTGTACGCGTGTTTTCTTTTCCTGTGAATGAGAAAAAGTGTGTGGAATGCGTATGTAAATATAAAAAAAACCAACGTTACTGTGTCTATGCGTATGTATGTGCACTAATCGTATATGTAAATCTATGTATGCGGTAGGTATGTGTGTCAGTGTATGTACGCGCCTGTGTATGTGTGTGTTCCTTCTTATTGTGTTTCCCGCCCATAATTTTTATCTGTTTATTTATTTCTCTTCGAAACTAGACGATGAAAAACCTTCTTCCGCTTTCTTCGACTTAAGAAACCAATTTTGGAGACTCCAGTAAGAAACTATTTACTAATTGATCCCTGGAAACCTTTTCCCCGTTGATACGACAAGTTTATTTTTGACGTTTAATTTTTATTTCCCGCTTTTAAAAGAAAACTTAACGTTCCAAGCCGAAAAAAAAAGAATTTAATTTTACAATCGGCGACGACATGGCCTGCAGCCTGGCCTCTTCTCTCTTTTTATGATACCGGTGAAAATATTTGTTTTCATTATACCACAAGGTTGTTGCCTCGTTGTGTTTCTGTTATGTTTTTTTTAAGACGAGAATTTTTTATAGATTTCTTTAATTTTTTAAAATATTTAACATACTTACTTACATATACATATATATATATACATACATACACACTTGGAGGTATCGTAAAACTGTTGATATATTACCGCCTTCTTTTGATGGAGAGTTCCCTCCTCCAAGATGCAAGAGTTTTCTCCCTTTATAATTTTTTCATTGTCTTTTTGTTCTTTATTCAATTTCATTCAATTTATTTTAGATAAAGAACTTTATTTAAAATTTTAATGTTATAAAATATTTTATCCTCAAAAATTGTAGGTCAAAAGTGGGATTTACAAAATCATTCTAATATTGTAAAATATTTTTTTTTTTAATTTTCTAATCTAAAAATTCTTATTTATCCAATAATTTGAAATTATGCAAATTTATTATAATTTCGTAAAATTAAGTAATTTTTAATTGGTTCAAAAATTTACTTCAACTTATTTTCTTTCAGAATGAAATTTATTTGAATGTTTTTGTAACTCACAAGGAGATATTTTAATTGTATGTTTTTGACATATAAAAGCCCGTGCTTACAAAAATAGTTAAATAAGATTTTATTTCCTTTTTTTTTTTATGAAGAAAACCTATTTTTCAAGAAAAAGAAAAAAAACTTTACCTAAGGGATTTTTTTTGTGTTTCACTGTTTTAAATATTGGGGTGGGTAGGATAAATGTCCCTTTCCATTTTTGTCTAGATTTGATTTTGTTGACAACAATAATGAAAATAATTTTTTTTTTTTTTTCAGGTTTTTTTTCTCTATTTTTTTTAATTTTTTACATATATTTTTCTATTTTTCCCCCGTTTATTAGCATTTTTTAAAATTAAATTAAGAAGTCAAGAATAAGTTCCAATGATAACCCTTCTGACCCTAAAGGGCCGATATATCGGCCTTAACCTAAGACCCCGCCATTTCTACTCTGGTCCCTTTCCTTCACGGTTCTGAGTAACTATTTGATAATTTTGCTAAGTTAGGATCCAAAGAATAAAGCTTTTTGTGTGTGTTATGTGTAATAATACAATTGTATGTGTGTCTTTTGCATTATGGCCGATATATCGGCTCTTTAGGATTTAACGGGTTAAACGTCATTTTTTTATGTTATTGGACCAATGGCAAAAAACACTAGTTTCAGTCGGTTTATTTTGGAACAAATCCTTTGTAGGATTTAAAATTAAAAAGAAAGGTTAATATTGGTAGTCATTCCACTTGGAGTAGTACCAGAGTTACCACCAGTACCACCGAAAAACAATCCAGTGAGTCTGTGTCGGTACCGACCGGCCGGTCCCGTTTGTTTATCAAACTAGACAGGAATGGGCTGGATCTTCTTTTTCTTTCCTTCTTCAATTAATTAGTTTCAAATTGAACTCCAAGCAAAAATTAATCAATAAAATATCTCAGCTGATACTTTTTTAATTCAAAGTTGTTTTAAACCTTTGAATCCTGATATAGCAATAACTCTTGTCAATTGACTAACCGAACCGTTCCATTTGAGGACGACCTCACCAGTACCACACCAATCACCATTACCAAATTCGCCAGGGCCGATATATCACCCTCTTCTCTTAGGGATCAAAAGATTACAAAAAAAAAAAAATTTTTTTCTAGGGCTTTATATTCAATTGACTTTTTTTTTTTTAAATTTCTTTGTTTAGTTAAATTCATTTTTTTTTCGTTGAAAACAAAGAAGCTTTTTTTATCTATTTTTTTATTTTTACTTAATTTTATTTATTTATTTTTTTAGAATTACTAATTAGCAATGAAAACTAATGATTGAATGAATTAGAAAGAGTCGAATCATTTTTTGTTTTTTTATTTAATTTTCTTAAATGTAAAAAAGAATAGTCAATCAGTTTAAAGAAATTTGACAATTTAGGAATTCATTTCAGTTTCATTAATCGAGTACGAAAAATACAATTAAGGCCGTAAAAGTAATGAAAAAATAACAGCAGTGTTTTACAAATATCCGTACATTTTGAAAACAGGGACCATAAATCTGTCAGGGACACTTGTGCATTTTCACCGTCAAATTGCTTTCACTTTTTCTTCACGCGTGTTAAAGGTCTCTAAAATTGATAATTTCTTTCTTTTTATATTGAATAATTATTCTTTTTATTTGGTTTTGTAATCAAATGGGTTAGAGTTAAATAAATAGTTCTAATTTATTTAAATATTTTCTTTGTTTACTTCATTTAAATTAAATCAAGTGTTTACGGCAAAACCGTATTTCCCACTACCAAAATAATAACACGTGACTTGACGGTGAAAATGCACAAGTGTCCCCGACAGATTTATGGTC
>JAUZSX010330174.1:0-11089 GCA_034780655.1 Idiosepius hallami | reverse complement strand
AAAAAATAATGTTTTCGTGATTAATGCCTTGTTCTCGCGATCTTTAGTTCAAAACATGAAAATAACGTGATTTTTTTAGTTCAAAACATGAAAACAACGCTATACAACGATTTTTTTGTTAAAAAGGCCTTGTTTTCGTGATTTTCAGTTACAAAGTTGAAAACAATGCTATACAAGTTTCCACAGGATTGAAGAGTTATAAAAAAAATTAGAGCTAAATGCTCCACAAAGGTTTGACAGAGGCATAAATGTCCCACAGTAGATAACCCTGCTATAATGTACTGCTGTAAACTATGTGATAAGTAGGCCTGTGACAATAATCTTTAAATTCTTTATTTGGTCAATCAACTCTGGTGTTCTGGCTTCCTTACTCCTTCTTTTACCTCTCATCATCCCTAAGAACTTTTCAACGAAACAAACCCTACAGAAATATCCTTCCTAAAAAAAAAATAAAACTGCTTAATAAAATATAAATAAACCCTTCCAAAAAAAAAAAAAAAACATAGCTGAAATTCACATTTTAAAAAGAAACAAAGAGAAACTACAACAAATAACTTAAATCATAATAAAAAAAATAGAAATGAACCAATAAACAAACAAGATTCTCTCTGAAACCTGTGTGACCTTGAATAACTATAAAAGGTTGATAGGTCGTTAAACCCAAGCAAACTAAATCATCCCTCGAAGACTTCCTTGAATCTCTTAAACTCAAAATCTGATGTTCCAAAATTTTATTGTTTTGTGAAAGCGTCCTCATGTCCAAATTGCATTTTTGAAATTCTACAGCTGTGACAATCAGACTTTAGTAGGGTGCATTTCATTTCCTGCTGTAGAAATTGGTTACTCATCTTATGATATGTACAGCAATAATATACTGAATTTTTAAGAGTCTACAACAATTTTAAATGCTTGTACAAAGCAAGTCTGGAAACTTATTGAAGGAACTTCGTATAACCAAATAAAATATTTTTTAAAGAATAAAAAAAGGTGACTTAGTCAAAATAATTTAATTTTCATGCTGAAATTGTGAGTTTTAACATTTTCCTTATATATATATATATATATACACTATATTATATTAGTGTAGACACTGAGTCAACGGGAGTCGACAACTACCAGTTTCTCGGTTATGTGTTTGTCAGGTAAGTGTAGACACGGAGTCGACAACTGCCAGTTTCTCGCGTTCGTCAGGTCGACCTGATGAACGCATAAGCGAGAAACTGGCAGTTGTCGATTCCTGTTGACTACGTGTCTACATTTAACTAATATACACACTCTCTCACTGATATTGAGCACTCTAACTATAATTTTAAGCAAACTTATCACTTAGAATAATAATATATATATATGTAAAGAAATTTAAATTTCCACAAAATGAAATTATGTAAAATAAATGATAAACAACAATAATAGGAGTAATATAAAAAGAGCTGACACACAAGTGTTTCAGTTAATTAAATTAATTTCTAATTTCTTTCTTTTTTGTTAAACAACAATGGATATTTTTTGATCCTATCCACAAAAAATATCAGCCTTGCTAAAGGTTTTAATTAACTGGAACGCTTAAGTGTCAGCTTTTCTATAAAAAACATAATATTACTCCTTTTATTGCTGTTTCTCATTTATTTTAATATATACATACTTACATATATATATGTGTGTGTGTAGGATAGAATTATGACTAACAATAGAAAGCACTGACAAAGTAAATAGATAGATATGGAGTAGACAACAGAACTATAATTTCAACACGAAAATAAACAAAAATAAATATTTATTTCTGAAGCATCTTCATAACTTTTTGATTTTTTTATGTTGCTACTAATAACAATAAATATATTTATATATAAAAAAAATATTTTGTATTGAAAGAGTTTGTAAGTACTAAAATGACCTTTAGCTGAAAAAAAAAAATGATTCTATGAGACAGAAGATAATACAATAAGAATGATTTTTTTTTGTAATATTCTTGTAATCATTATGGAAAAAAAAAGCAAAACAATTTACACACATGTGAATCTGTATTTCTAGTACATTAGTCAGTTAAATTGAAACTAAGCACTGAATAACATTGACGATGAAAAAGAAATCCAACAATCACCATAATACACTGGTGTACTAATTAGCCTTTGCTATCTCTCAATCTCACACTTATTAGTCTGTGTACATGAATATATATATATATTATGGACTCTCCTGTCGATTACGACATATGAGGGTCATCAACATTGGGCAGCGACGGTGGAGCATTGGTAAAAGCTCGGGCAATGAAATCGTATTACGTGAGATCAAACTCCAGTCAAAAACCATTACTTTCACTTTAGCAGATGGGGCTCGTTAACTCTGAAGAGCAGCTCATCTAGGTGAAGGGTAACACCGAATATAAAAAGCCTGGGTAAGAGCATGTAAAAATGGCCTTGGACCAAACTTGGGTTGGTGCTCACCAAGCAAATATAATATGAGGGTCATCAAATCATGTACGGTCGTCAGACTACCACACCGGGATTTGTTTATAGTGGTGAAGGCTTATGTAGCACCATCTGCACTTCTTGGAACTGCTGATAACACACAGTCGGTGCAAGTGATTGCCGCAGACTGCATGAATAACAGACCTCAGGTTTACACTTAAGAGTTTTCCTTCTCGTATATGCCTGTCTTCCCAAAGACTAAGGGTGCATCTACCCAGTGGGTTTAACAGCACCCCCAGATACTGACCTGAGTATTTTCCTGCCCGGCGCAAGATACAGTACCTGGTATTCGTAAATGATCACCCATCAACTACTGACCAGGCTCGACGTTGCTTAACTTCAGTGATCTGACGGTCAAGTCACGTTGGAGACACACACACACACACACATATATATATACATATTTGCCCACTATAGTATCAGTACCCAAGAGTTATGCAAATAACCCTTTTAATATGTAGTGGGCATTGTAACAATCTGAGAATGCCAATGGATTGAAGTATTGATATATTCGTTGATATAAATTTAGAAATGTCTTATCATGGATCTTTCGGTTATTTTTCTTTGTCTCTCTCTCTCTCTCTCTCTCTCACATATATATATATATATATTTATTAGTTAATTGTAGACGCTATGCGTTCTACAGGTCGAAAGCATTCGACCTGAAGAATGCATAGCGTGAAACTGGCAGTTGTCGACTCCCATTGACTCCGTGTCTACAATTAACTAATATACACGCTCTATCACTGATATTGAGCACTCTAACTATAATTTTAAGCAACTTTATTACTTAGAATAATATATATATATATATATATATGTATGTTTTTATAGTCTTTGATCGAAGTCTCATGTAAGTTAGGGAGTTGCATCTTCCTTTTTTAGGGGAAAAGGGGCGGCAAGGCGCATTCTGCATTGGGACCACTAGGTGGCTATGCACGGCACTGTAACAAATTAAGTAACTATCTGCTTATTTAGCCTTTTTAGCGCTATATTGTACGGATATAGAGCAATACCAAAAAGTCTAACACAACCCAGAAGAAATTTATTTTGGCTATGTGGACTTAAATTCTATAATTAAATTGGTAAGTAAAAAAATACCCTAGAGAGATTACTTTGCCAGTGGTTATGATATAAGACACCGCAATCTCTCCAGCATTCCTCAATAGGATAAAATTCTAATCTGTACAGCCAAAATAATTTACAAATGTTGGTTGGATTTTTCCAATGTTTTAGGGTCATTTAATGCCGAGCATAATTATCTTTGACAAATATCTTTCTTTTGTTGACAGGTTGCTACAAAATGAATATTTGATAGTGGTGGGGGGGATGGGATGAGAGATGTGAATTGGTTACTTTCCCAGGGGTACTAATCCAAAAGTGAACACAACAGATGAATTAGGGTATAGGTTATAGAAACTTGAGTACTACAATTTCAAAGTTCAAGCACTTAACTGCCCCACCTATCGACTTATACCAGATTGTTACAGTGATGTTGAAATCTAAGAAGAAATTATTTACAGTAGATATATATATATATATATATATATATATATATATATATAAACAAATATATATATAGAGAGAGAGAAAGAAAGAGAGAAGAATTTCAGTGAAAAAAAAAGGAGAATAATTTTGGCCCAGATAGCAAGCATATTTAATGTCAGGTGTATAAGATTCAAAATACGTCGTCTATTTCTGATGTAGAGCTATAATAGCCTTTCTTGGTTAGATCCAGCCCTGCACTAGTATACTATTAACCCCTAACTTAGTGTATGAATGGTATTTTTAATGGCATTCACAATATTATTTTTGCTTCAACTCTGACTTAGATATTTTTTTCATTTGTTTGTTTCTTTGTGTTTTACGACATATCAACATTTAATGCCATTTAATGCCAAGAACAATCATTTTACGTATAGACACAAAGTTTGCTTTTTTTTAAATAACACAATGTTAACTATTAAACCCATAGCTGGAGGGAATGTGGGGACTCATATCTTTCCCAAGTGTATTAGTCCAAATATGAACGCAAATGAAACGATTGAGATTTTAACGTACTATGTTTCCGAAGGTCTACTGCCTACCCAAAAATGGAGCCTCCCCTCCTTCTTTTTTTTTCTTAATATTAACTAAAGCCGTAAAAATACCAATAGCTGTTTTTTAGACTTATATGAAATTATATACTTTTAACAAGTTGGAAAACTTATATTAGGTTCTCCCAAAAGTTTCTATAATCGAAATTTCACTTGCCAAGTATTGACAAAAACGACAAAAATAACACTTGTCAATAAGGACCGTCGGTGTTTACGAACTTACGGGAAAAGTAAATATATCAAAATAGACAAAGAGACAATATAAAACAGCAACCCTTAAATAGCCATATCTTTATTTTTTTATTTTTTAAAATGATATCTGTAGTAAGAGTCATTAAAAGGAGGTAATTTGTTCCTCTCTAAATAATGTTTGGGATGATGATTGTTATTTCTGACTTAAATGGCTTCCTCAGAACAGTTTGTAAAAGAAACCAAGATCTTGCAACGAGGCGTTTGCTCCATAATATACGTTAGTCAATCGGACTTTTCTTCGTTTTTTTTTAACAATGATTCTTCGTTTTTTTTTAACAATGATCGGTACAAGTTGAATCAATCGGGGACAATCTGTGTGGATATCAGTAATTGTAGCGGACAGCGGCAAAGGAAAGGCTAAGAATCACAGCACTTGCATATAACCAACAATAGAAATGATGATTCTACTGCTAGCAAAACCACTGCTACATTTCCTAATAATGCTGACACTACTAGATTTGTCCAGCCAGCAAGTATCAGTCATGATAAACACAATGTCAAATATTTTGGCCTTGCAAAGAAATGAGACTCAAACGTTGTCTGCTTCATGTGTCACTCATTTCACTACAAAGAAATTCAGCCAATCTCGACAGTTGATAAAGTCAGTCTGTGTTTGGTGATTAAGTTTTGGACCCTAAACGGCCTTTAAATCGGCCCTGATGACATAAGGCAAAAACTGAGTCAATAATATTTTGGCTCTAGTATTTTTCTCTAATATAACGGCTCTGAGTGACAATTTGGCAATTTTGATAAGTCAGGGTCCAAAGGTATTATGTATATAATATTATGGAATAGAAATTATTTAAATTTAGCGGCCTATTAAACTCTATAATTTAAAGAAATTACTTCGATATTTGCAACACTGCTTTAAATATTTCTAAACAACTCATAGCATAGGCAACCAAATAATGTTGGGAGGTCTTCTTCCGTTAGAAGATAGGAATTCCAGCTCTGAAATCGTAATACGTAAGTTCGAATCCCAATCATTACGTTTTGCGTTTATATTTGGACTAATAACCTTAGGAAAGGTATAAATCACTATATTTCCTCTGGAACAGATATTGCATAGTATGTTATGTAAAAGTGGACAAAAAATGTTTATTAAAAATGATTGTTATTTGATTTAAATTACCTCAAAAAGTTAATATGGCGTAAAAATGCAAATATCTATAGGGTTAGCTTTAATATTTTTGAACGACTCATTGGATATTTAATCAAATCATCTTAAGCGACATGATTTATTAATATTTTCATATGGCGTATTATTGGTGATTAGATGTAGAAGAGTTAAACCCTTAGCTATGGTACCATACATTCTTTGTCTGGAATAGAGCAGGGCCTACTCGAAATTATAAAGATACTTGTCAATCTGACTCCAGTAAAAAGCCACTAGTGCAAGTACTGACTGATCAATGTCAGAATTAATAGTTAATTTTTTATGAAAAAACTTACGATTTAAAAAGATTATTACGTCTTTTAAACATGACTCTAAAAATTTTTGAAATGAAATAGACACCTTAAAAACCTTAGACAGCCATTTAAAAAAAATTGCACAGGAAATAGTTTTAATGTTTTTTTTCCTGATAAAGAGCGAATATAAAGGGAGGTAATTTGTTCTTCTCTAATTACTGTTAGTGATAATCGTTGTTTGTGGCATCGGACGGACGTTAGACAAGTAAATCAATATATAGATTAGATATATGTTTAGATCATAGACTTTGGCCAGGTTTGTTGTTCATTATGAAGGTGAAGAGCAACACTGATTACAAAAGGCCCATGGATATAATGAGTACGTAAAAATAGCCTCATGCCTTACTTGAGTTGGTGCCTGACCAAGTAGATATATCCTCATGTTTATCATTTCTATAGAACACTTCTTAAAATATCATTTACCACACATATACGGCCATGGTATGGCTTTAAATTGTATTTATAAAATCAGCATGCATATCTGATAATTCATTAATTTGGTTCTTCTTGCAACAGGGTATACGTAAATGGTCCGGCACAAGGCCATTTTTATTTTTTGGCCGATATTTCTACCCTAATATGGTACTCTAATAGAACGGCTCTGAGTGATTAGTGGATATGAATCCCCAACTTCGCTACAACTAAGGGTTAAATAGACCACACTGTGTAATTCATAAATACGTATGGAAAAAAAACTAAACTACTTTAGAGACAAACATTGCAAATATTGTAATTGTGAGTTCGAATCTCTTCCTAGTGTCGCCAGTTGTTGTGGTCGACACTTGTTGTGGTTGAGTGCAGTGTTATATACAGTGTAGTTATTGAATATATGAAACAAGACGACAGTATTAAGAGTTAACCAATATATTAACAAAAGATACATAAATAGTGGCATACGGCCTGGCAGCATAGTGGCTCCTGGCAGCTATGCTGAAACCCCCCTTCTCTCTCTAGGTGACGAGAGAGATCACATTTATAGTGATTGGAAGAGTTCCTTTTGAGGTGTGTTTCCCCCACAACAACAAATATATTTAGAATATTATAAAAATAATAACTGCTTTTCTATATAATGGGCTTTCTTTATTACCTTAGTGGCAAGTTTCCTGTGCCCGGACACTGCCAGGCAATACGTCTAGTTAATATTAATCCTTAAAATCTTCCGTCTATTATTTTAACAACTATAAACATCTATAAACCCGAATTTAGCACATGCCGATTAGTTTGGAATCTTTCACACTGTTTTCGACCACTTCAAAGTTAAAACTGATTTAAATTCTACTTCTAAAAAGCTTTGTTATTTTTCTACAAACTAAATTAATTAATTCGAAGCCATAATTACGGCTGTTCATGACTCATTCCCTGATTTCGCAATTACACAAATCCACACTCGTCTCTTAATTACACTTAGGTAAAAACATTTTGAAACAAAGACGATATTAGAGGTATTTTGTTGTTTTTCTAATTTAGTAAAATTGGTCATTTTATTTATTGAAACCTCTGCGTTTTTTTTTATTTTGCTTTGTTTACTTTGGTTTAAGGCATATTAACCTTTTGGGTCATCGTTGTGGTGGATTCCAACCTTCAGGACCATGCTTATGGCCCCCGCAGACCCCACTGAGGGGGTGGTAAGCTCAATAGGGGCCGCAAGGCTCCTTGGCTTCACAGATCTCTAGTAATTAAAAATTACCAAATTAGTTATTTGAATTAACTAGAAAACTGGAAAATCGTCATCACGAAATATAAACCTCTCGATCCATATCTCTCTCTGTCTATCCTTCTTTCTATCTATATATAATTGTATATGTGTGTATATATGGTTTATAATCGAAGGCTCCAATAAATTGGGGGGGAACTTACCCTTTTTAGGGGAAAAGGGGCTGCAAGGTTGCTAAGCACGGCAATGCCACCCTTGATAGTTAGACTCGCCCAGCATTATAAACCGGAACTAAAACTTTCCTTCAGAGGAGGAGAACTCAGAACCAGGAGATCTCCGGTGTGATTTAAGCATTAAGCATTATACTCTTGCATCAACCAATAGACCATGTGAGCTAAAATGTCCCTCCGTTAGAGTTACCCCCTACGGTAAGTACTGGGAGTCTCAGAACATTCTGAGATTGCAAAAACTTTTATTTTTCACATGGAGACTGATCTAAACTCGAATAGGTGAGGGAAGGTTTTACTTCTCAACAACAACAACAAAAGCCAAGTTATTCGCTTCAAGTCAGGTACTTAGAGAATAAGAGAGAAAGTTTAGCTAAATCGATTGTTTGAAATAATAAATAAAATTATAATTCTTGTTTCTCATTGGCTCATTGCTATTCATCATAATTATTTGTTTGTTTTGCATTTAACGGCATATCAATCTTTTTAGGTCATTTTAATGCCAAGAATAATTACTCGCGATAAACGTTATTTCTATCACATATTTTTTTAATAATACAAGTTTCACTATTTAATCCAAAGCAAGAGGTAAAATAAAAGATTTATACCTTTCCCAAGGTATTAGTCGATTTATCAACGTAGATGGAACAACTTTGATTCGAACCCACATACTACGGTTCTGAAATCCAATGCCTAATCACTGGGGCACGTCGACCGTTTGAATAATTGGTATCTTCACGAACATACCAGTCTGTAGAACATAAATATTTTAGATGTTAACTATATGTTAACCATACATTAATTGATGACTGTTTTAGTAAGGTCCCGCAAGATTCCCAAAATTAAGCAACGAAGAGCCTGTTCATTACTAAGATGGGAACATTCATCAACCTTTTACACCCAGTGATGAGTTGGGCAGCAAATTTGTATTTGGTGTAGCTCGTTTGTTTTTATGAGAAAGAGTCACTAGCCCTATTCTCAACCCCCAAACTAGAGGACCTTCTATAGGCTTTTGAAATCAGTGTTGCCCTTCACCTAGATGATATACTCTCCTGAGTAAACGAATTCCATATGCCTGAGGCAGTTAAAGGTAGATGCAGTGGTTTTGACTGGGATTTGAACTCGCATAATATGATTTTATAGTCTGAGCTTTTACCAATGCTCCACCTCGCCAGAAGATGGGAAGATGCTTAGGAATTAAAAAAAAGTTAAACAACGTAGAACCTGCTCAGTACTAAGATGGGAAGATGCTTAAAATTTAAAAAAAAAACAAAGTTAAGCAACGTAGAGCCTGGTCAGTAATGAGATGGGAAAATTTTTAAGAATAAAAAAAATTAAGCAACGTAGAGCCTGGCCAATACTAAGATGGGAAGATACATATGAATAAAAGGTACAACATTAGACTAGTCACAGATTCATGTTATGATCAGTTGATAGCATAAAGTATTCGAACTAAAAGCCCACCCTTCTTCCCTACCCAATAACATTAACCGACAGACCATGCGAACTAAAACGTCTTCTGTTAGATTTACGCTCTGGGAGTCTCAGAATATTATGAGATGGCGAAAACTCTATAAACCACAGCAATACTGATCTAAGCCCGAATTGATGAGGAGAAGTCTTCCTGCACAATAGCAACAACAACCAACCGATGTTTGAACTCATCCATTATATGCGTCATTTTATGAGAGCATAGAAACCTCGACTGGGACTTCAATTGGTTTCCCCGGCTTTTCCTTTGTATGCTCCATTGACTTGAAACTCCTTTCTCTCCTGCCAAGCTAGCATTTATTGAAATAACCTTGAAAAGCTAGGTTACAGTGATCAATAATAACAACCTGAAAATCAAGGTTTGTAAATCGCTTTCGTCTCCAAAAAATCGATGATGATGGAGAATCAAATTGTTGAATGCTCATTCAATTGATGACTGTTCCAGAGTGTTCAGAGTGCACAGGGGAGGGTTTTTCGCAAGGTTGGCACACTCGAATGAAACTAAAAGAAAACTGATCCTATAACTGTTCTCGCTCAGGGGTGAACTTAGCCTTTAGTCAGACCATATCCGAGGGCCTGGCAGGGCTGTCCATCTATCAACCCATCTCTTTGTCTCTGTTTTTCTCTCTCTAAATTTATATTTGTATATTAATGTCGTCTTTGGTCTAAACCTCCAGTATGTTGAGGGTGCAATTGGCCTTATTTAGGTAAAAGGGCTGCAAGTTGTATTCGATGTCGAGCCGCTATGTGGATAAGTACATCACTTGGGCCAGGCACTGCAAAGAGGCCTGTCTGCCTGGAAACTGAGGAAATAATCAAGGTTGTACATATACAACCATTCTGACTCGAGTCATTTTGCATTACCTGCACATCACCATGTGAGTCCAGGGGTCGTAGCTATTACCGGATATAGATAAGCCAATATGCACAGATCATCAGATCATTTGCTGTACAGCTTCACCATGACATCTCTGTCCAAGAGCACATAACATTCTCAATCCGTAAATTTAGGAAATGTGATTTAGCTACAAAACTCTTCATTGCTTTTTGTTTTTCTATTAGTTTGTTATTTGTTTGATTATTTAGTTAAATATCTCTTCATTCTACCTTGACCGTTAGAATTTGAAAAATAATATCTTTGATTTAAAATACAAATGAATCATAGCACAATTTGAATATAAAGAGTTGAAGTGAATGAATTCTTTTCAAAAATAAATGAACTAACCAACCGATCAGCTGAAGTAGTGAAACGCATATCGTATGGGTTTATAAAATGATAATGTGTTATGTTTATAACGTTATACAAAATTATATATATCTTCCTGTGTGTGTATATATATATATGGTGACTGCTACTTCTTGACAGAAGACGGCCAACTCGAAGAAAGAGCTACACATGAGCGAGCCGCCACTGTGTGTAAAAGCTGCTCT
>JAUZSX010330173.1:0-24443 GCA_034780655.1 Idiosepius hallami | reverse complement strand
ATTCATGTGTGTGTGTGTGCGTGCGTAAATATATATATATATATATGGACATAAACATATATTCTTGTGTGTGTGTGTGTGTGTAAATATATATATATATATATATATGGACATAAACATATATTCTCATACATGTGTGTGTGTGTGTGTGTGTGTGTATATATATATATAGTGCCAGTCGAGTACCGTATCCGTTTGGCCACCAGCTAAACCAAGTAAATTGTAATTCAAACCACTATGTAAATCCACTTAGAGAGGGCTCAACCAATCCCCTCAGAGGGCAGAGGGAGCTTATACATATATACATCATATATAGGAAGACACATATACACATAAGATATGCACATACATATATACACATATGTATGTATAGATAGATAGATAGATAGATAGATAGATAGACACATATCAATGCTAATAATTTGTGGAGCGTATAATTATGAGTAGATAAATTAGAAATTACCTTCTTTAAATCTGCTTGGAGACTGTTCCTGTTCACTGGGGTAAGGGGAGTTGCTGCTCTGAGCAGGACTTGTATCCTAAAAAGTGCATACATAAACATAAATACATAAATATATAGATATATATATTGCATCATAATTGAATGCAACAAAAAAAAAAGAGAAAGAAAAAAAAATTTGAATTTCTAAATTTCTTACTATTTATATATATTTTTTTAATTTACGAGCATTAATCAAGCGGGTATTTGCATGCCAACAATTAAAACCATTTTCATATAATGCAATAAATACAAGGAAATAAAAAAATAAAAGAAGCAAATTCTGTAAATATTTGTATTTTTTTAGCAATCAACATGCTGTGACCAAAATGCTACCCAACCAACTACAAAATGTACAGACTTAGCAGTTGATTTAAGAAAGTAAAGGCACAATACAATCTACTTAAACCAAGCACTTAACACTCCAAAAGCAGAACTACACATTTGAGAAAAGAAAAACGCAAATTATTTTAGATAAAATTACAATTCAATATAGCAGGAGTTAAAACTTTATTGCTTTCAGTATTATCTTAAAACCAATCTGAAATATAATTTCAACCTTCAAAAAACAGTGTAAACTATTTCAAATTCAAATTTTTTCTAAAAAATATTGATTTCAAAGTAAGAAAAACCAATATTTAATTTTAAAAAAAATTAAAAAAAAAAAGCAACAGAATACAGAATATTTAGATTAAGCAGACACTCAGGTGTTTTGTTTTTTATTAAAGATATCCTCATAGTATATATATATATATTCTCAGTTTGTCACCAAACCAGATTAGGCACAAGGCCAGTTCTACATGATCATTGATTCCAGGACTTTTTGGAATTGCTGATGTCCTCCACCTAAATGAGTTACTCTTATTGATGGGTGTCATCTAGCCGGGTTTTGGAGTCAGTCTTCTCCTTATATAGAGATGCAATAATCCTTCAAATTAATAAGTCTCATTAGCCAGAGTCAGCTGAAAGTGAATATAATGGTTTTGATTCAAATATGAACTTGTCCATCAACAATACCTAAGTCCAAGCTTTTACTACTCCTCTGCTTTCACTGGTTCAGTGTGTATATATTAATCCACATCAATGCAATCCTGAAGATGGTTTTCTAATAAACTGAAACACTCTTAAGTGTTTTTCGAATTCAAGTAAATCCATATTCCATTGTTTTTTTGCTTTTTTTTTTGAAAGGGAGGGTTCTAATATTATGCTTGTGACATCCCTAGATATTAGTGCTGAGACAAGAATATATTTTTATGAAAGTATGTTGTCACAGCCTTATTAATAACTACAGAATTAAAAGAACTGGTAAAATCGCAAAATAGTCAAGTAGTGACAAAATGAAGTGCCAGGTTAAACATTGTTAGATACAATATATATATATATATTCAAAACAATATATTTCGAGCTTAAATATCATTCTAACTAAAAATATCTTATATCTATCTTCAATTTCAGAATTTTAAGATGCATTAAGATTTAAGTCATATTTGAGTGATTCCTATAGATATGGAACTTCCTGATTAGAATGTCAAGATTAGAATGTCAAGATTAGAACGTCAAGATTAGAATGTCAAGATTAGAACGTCCAGATTAGAATGTCTAGATTAGAACATCAAAATTAGAATGTCCAGATTAGAACGTAAAAATTAGAACGTCCAGATTAGAACATCAAAATTAGGACGTCTAGATCAGAATGTCAAAATTAGGATGTCTAGATTAGAACGTCAAAATTAAAATGTCCAGATTAGAACTTTAAGATAAAATTGCCTAATTTTATACAGGTTTATCAAAACTTTTTCAAACCTTTTGAAGTTGATCTCGTTTGTAGCTAGGTGGGGAAGGATAAGGAGGAATGGCAGGGATGCGATCTGCAGTGGCTACGCTTGGATCTGAAGATGACCGCATCAAAGGTACTTGCTTCATGGGTAACGTATCCATGTCATCCATAGGTCGGTTGAGGGCATGTTCGGTCTCAGGTGAAGCAACCATGCTCAAGCGGGTGGACATAGGAAAGAGGAAGTCATCATGTTTATCATCACTGAGCTGGAATTGAAAAACACAATTGGTAAATAATAATTGGTCTACGGTCTTGCTTTCGTGCTAAGTTTAACAAGTGCACCTGCCATAGTGTGAGGGTTAAGGAGTCGGATACAAGACTGTTTGGTCAAGTTTTCAGAGAAGTGATCTGCAATTAAGCTTAATGCAATACTGCAGCTATAAATAATAATAATAAAAAAACAATGTCTACTCATGGCAAAATTTAGGAAATTGAAATGAAAATGGAAAAAACTATTTCACAAAGCATCCACAAGAAAAGTAAAGAAACGAACGGAAAATGTATTTTTGTGCACATAAAAAAATCTAACACCCACATTCAATGTCGGAAAGCTAAAAGTTCTTAAAAACAACAACAATAACAAAAACAAAGGGTTCCTTAATACTTCACACAATGTGAAGATCTTGTTTTGAAAACGTTTTGCATTCATTATTAAAGAAGAAAAGCAATAGGGTTTGAACTCATGTACTAAGATTCTAAAGTCGAACTGTCTACTGTCCCAAGTCGACTTCTCCAATATGTGTGTAAATGAGGTTTTTTGTCTTTTTTAATAAAGTTCAAAAGTAGCATAATAGTAACGAGTAGGGATGTGACAATATGCTTTTATTAAAATATATGTATGTCACAGACCTACTCATTACTTAACTATTTTGGGATTTTACTATTTCTTTTAATTCTGTAGTTATTACTTATGATAACAGAACTAGAAGAAATAGTCGAATAACTAGTAGGGCAGTGACAAGAATATTTTTCAATAAAAGCATATTGTCACAGCCTTAGTAATGAGCAAGGTTTTAAAATCTGTTTACATCTCTTGATTCCCTAGGAACATAGGGCTGAAACGACGCTCCTCTAATGGACTCTTTCTTAAGATGCTATCATTGTGATTTCTGTGACTTTCTTTTTTACAGAATTGGTCCAATTTTAAAGACTTTAAAACTACAAGATACAAATTACATTCATTTTCAGTCTAACATAACTAGTTTGAATTTACCAATTCCATGAAGAATAATTTTTAAAAACTTTACTACTCTTCTTGTAATAAATCATTTGAAAATTTTTTTTTTTTTAAATATCATTTGGCTTTATAAAATGATTATATATCATTAAACAATGAAACTAAACCCATCTGGAAAAAAAAAATTATATTTCATGAAAAATGTTCTTTCTGATTAATTTTTGAAGGTGCACTGTGTGAAGTATTTTGATAATGAAAAAGTATTTGCATTTGCAAAGGAAGGAAAAGACAGACTATACACAATCATACATTAGGAAATTCAAGATTCGTTGTAAACTATTATGAATAAAACAGAAAGGTTTTTTTCTGAATCCTTGAGATGAGGCTTGAAAATTTATGAATTGAAGTTTCAGACTATTATCTTAATCTTTATTGTTATCTTCAAAATGTTTTAAACAATGCTCCCTTTAGTCTTCTTCAGGTAATTAAACTTGGGAACCTTCATGTTGTAATTGGGAGCTTTTATAGGATTTCAAACTTAACCTTTCATTTTATCTACGGGGCCAAACTGTTCTTATACCATTAACCATAACCAGGTGGTAGCGTTACATTTTTATGGTTTTAAGTAGGCATAATCACAAGGTGAGGGTTTTAAATAATATATTTAAAAAGTTATAACTGCTACTAGTTCATGGTTTGTTTTTTAGGGAGAACAGTCTAATCTTGTTGATTAGAAGGGTTAACCTTGAAATTATATGAAATCTTCTAATTATAATAAAGGTTCCCATGTTAAATGACCTGAAGAAGGCCCAAGAGTACATTGTGTAAAAATTAACGAAGATAACAATAATGAAGCCATAGTGCAAAAATTTGATACATTAAACCAAAAGGTTCTCAACATAATGGTAGAGATATTGTTTGACTGCAGCTTTAGCAAAACTATTATGAAAAATGTCTGAACACTTACGGGCTTCTCTGACATCCATATTTGTTGCTTCTGTTGTGCATCAATAATCTCTTTGAGCTTCCGATACCAACTATCGCTGCTGTTGTGGATGATTGTACCTGCAATTAGAGTGACATTTATGGATTTAAGCAATCAACATATAACAAGCAATCAATATAATAATAGAATTGTCAATACAACCAGATGATAACAATCTCACTTAACAGGCATTCAATTCATTTGGATTTATTTGTGATAAAAAATTGGATGCATATACAGTCAATTTGTTGAAGACAGATTGCCGAAGTTCAGCAATGTTGAGTCTAGTCATTAGTTAGGTGAGTGACCATGCAAGTATACTAGGTTATTGCACCAGGGTGGGATATACTCAGATTGAGGATATGGTTAAGCCATTGAGTAGATACACCCTTAGCCTTTGGTTAGACAGGCATCTAGTGATGGTGTCATAATAAAAACACCCTTGATAGCCTTAGCATAGCATCGAGTATTCAGCTCTGATCCTCCAGGTTGGGGATTAGAATAAAATCAACAACCCAATTCTGTAAATAGAGAAAGTTACAGAAACTGCAATAGCAGTATCAAGAACGAGTCTGTTGGAGGAAGGTTTTTTACGGTCTCATATTCCCCCAGGGAATAAAGAGGCAACCACAGGATGTATTATTCAATCCATAGCTGGAGGGAATATGGGAATTGATACCTTCCCTTTATCAGAAGAACAAATCAAAAACAAAAATACTCACCTGTGAACAAGTAATTGTAAAATTTTTCCAACTTCATGGATTCTTCGTAGAGCTTCTTTAGATTTTTGCTAGAATTTTTGGCCCACCGAGATCGGACATCTTTAATGGCAGTTTTTCCTTCAGAGCCAATAAAGATCACTATAGGATAATACTGAGCAAAATTCAATTTTTCTACAGAATCAGGCGTAATGTCAAGAAGACAATGTTTTTTCTAAATAGAAAAGAAGAAAAACAAAATTAATTTTTTTTAAATATCAATAGAAGAATTTACAATGAATATTTTTTATAAACAACACAGCCTTAAATTTGAAGTTTTCTGTGGATTTAATTTTTAGAAATTTTTTAGGAAAATAAACAAACCTAGAAGCATACCTAACCACCATTTTTGAACAAAAATCAAAGGTTTAATGTTACAGAAGACCTAAGTGGCTTAATCCTGGACAGTCATCCTGCACTCATTAGCACAAAAATCAAAACTTTAATGTTACAGAAGACCCAAGTGGCTTAATCCTGGACAGTCATCCTGCACTTATAAGCACAAATGTAGTCTAATAAAACTAAACCAATTCTAAAAATAAGTTTATTAGTTTTAATGTGATATGCATTTACATATTCTGTTTGTTACCACTAGTAATCTTCATCTACAAAAACATTGATCACAGACAATTTTCACAAAGCAAAAAACCCAACATTAAATACTCTATGACAAATGTCATTTATCAATTAACAAAGAAACCTAATTATAATTTCTTTGATTGTTATAACATTTCATCAATTACACAAATATCAATTAGTGATTGTCAAGTCCTATGAGACTTCACATAATTTTCTATGTAATTAAGATGTTTCAGAGGTAAAAAATCTAATGTTTAGGTCTATACACTTGTAAAGATGTCTATTAATTTTAAGAAAAGAAATAAAACCAAATAAAACAATACGCCATTCTACAAGAGTGAGATTTATTAAAAGGTCAATTATGCTTAGATTAAATTTTATTCAACTCATAACAAGATCAGTTTAAAATTGTTTTTGATTAAATAATATTTCATAGGAAATAAAAAGATTTTTTTTTCTACATTAAATTTTTCATTCTTACTTTTGACATACTGTATTTTATTGTAATTGCATCTTTATTGATGCAAATGCAATAATAAGCTATCTGTAACATTATTATTTGGTTGAACTTGGGGTCTAATATTCTTTGTCTTACAATCAATAACAATGTAACTTATTAATTAATTATTTATTATTACTATAACTTATTATTTTATTAAAATTGTATTTTTATTGAAGAAAATGCAAATGCAATAACAAGCTATCTGTAACATTAGCCAGGGCCGTGCTTAGGGCCCCCGCAGACCGCACAATTGCGGGGGTTTGGGCGCAAGTTCCATAGGGGCCGCAAGGCTCCTTTTGCTTCACAGATCTCTAGTAATTAAAAAATTACCAAATTAATTATTTGAATTAACTAGAAAATCATTATAACACTTGAAATATACACCTATCAATCCACCTCCCTTTAAGTCTATCTCTTTTTCTCTCGATATATAAATTTGTATATGTATGTATATATGGTCTTTGATTGAAAGCCCCAGTATGTTGGGGAGGGCAACTTACCTTTTTAGAGGAAAGGGGGCCACAAGTTGCATTCTGCAACAGGGCTGTAAGGTGGTTAAGCACAGCACTGACATTAGCATTTGGGTAAACTCAAGGGTTTAATATTCTTTACTCTACAATCGCTGCTAATGTAACTTATTAATTATTAATTGTTATTATTAACATAACTTATTAATCCTTTTATTGAAATTTTACCTTTATTGAGAAAAATGCAAATTCAAAACCAAGCTATCTGTAACATTAGCATTTGGGTGAACTCAGGGTTTAATCTCCTTTGCCTTACAATCACTGCCAATATAGCTTTGCTCATTTCATTACGACAGAGAAGTGGCAGAAACTAACAAGCAAAAATCTTCTTTTTTTTTTTATCAGATCATTTTCTCTCCCTTTTATTCATTGTTGATTATTCAATTATAGCACACAAAATCAACATTAGATTGACTAAATTAGTTTATTACCAAAATAACTATTTGAGATCAGTCAACATAAAATGGTTTTATTGTTTATTTAGTTAACACCAGAGACATTCAGCTAATTAGTTATTTTCTCAGCTATCAATCTTCTGATGTAATTAGCAAATCATTTCTGACTTGCAGGCGTCAAGCACTCTTCAAACAGTAAAAAAAAGGCAAATATAAAAAAAAAAGAAATAATAATAATAATAATAATAATAAAAGCTTATTGGTCTGGGCAAATCCAAGTGACCAAATATAATTAGACAAGATTAACTCACTTGGGTCATAATTCCATTTATGGCACTCAGCTTCACAACACCTGTTCTATTCTTTTTGTTATCCTCATCATTGCCATGTTTCTCTGTCAATAAAGAAGGAGAGATTTTCAGCTAAGAATATAAAGAAGGAGAGATTTTCAGCTAAGAACATAAGTAGAAATTTAAAAAAAAAAAAAAAAAGCTAAATAAACATAGTTTTTAACCATCATTTTTTATCATTAATTTCTTTTTTGTGGATTTTTCTTTCCTCATCTTACGTAGTTGATGTTCTCCACTACATTTTGACCAACTTTATCCGCTGGCCTTTGTCAACTATGTAAGATGAGGAAAAAAAGCCCGAAAAAAAGATATTAATAATAAAAAATGATTAAGAAACCTCATCATAATTTTTAATTTTCAATATTTGGCATTGAATTTCCTCACTTTGTGTCTTGTCATTGCAATAAATTTGGCTACATAGTTTGAGCTTGTTTTAACACAAAAAACCTTTTTATCCTTCTTCCTATAAATCTATTTTAAGCTCCTTCTTTGAATCCAGAATGTTTTGATCTTCTTTTCTCTGGCCTTCACACTCAAATTTGTATTAAATTAAACCAAGTACTTTTATATCTTCAGATAATCACATCAATGCAATTACAAGTTCAATCTAAGGATTGTTAGGCACAAGGCCAGTTTTATCTGCTAAATTTATCCCTGAACTTTCTTTTTGTTTTTTTTTTAATGAGTGTGTCACCCTTCACCTAGATGAGATACTCTCAGTAGGTTGATGGGTCTCAAATCCACAAAAAAAACAAGATTTATCAAACAAAAGGGTATCTATACCTTTAATTTTCAGAAATGCACAATATTGGTTATTTTTGACAATCTCCCATAAATTGATGTCAGTCAGACCTCTTGGACTGTTTTAGCGCCCACTCCAGGCAGAGCCCCACCCTTGCCAAACGAAGTGACCCTATACCTGTGTTTTTTAGTCCTAGTCTTAACCCTCTCCATATGTCATATTCCATAACCTTATCACATCCCTTACAAAGAGGATGCAGTTGATGCCAGCAAAGTTGGGAGATGGGTTTGTCGGTTTCAAAGTTGAAATAGAGATCTGATTGAGAAATGCTGGCAAAAGTTCATTAAAAATGGTAGTGACTATGTAAAAAATAAATTCTAGGGCACAAAAAGAAGCTTTCTTTAATGTTACCCCTTCCGTCTTCATAGCTCTTCAACTTTCAAAAAATGACTTTAAAAAAAAAATAGGAGCCATTACTTTTATGACAATCTTTGTAAGAGAAATTAAAGTCTTACTGAAACTTTAAAAAAAAAAACTTACGTGGTGAATCAAATTTCTCAGGTAAGTCCTGCAGAAGACGGTCTTTAGCAATGTCTGCAACAGCTCCAAATATAACAACAGGCCGAACATATCCTCCTGAAACAGGAAATTTTAAAAAATCAATAAGTGATTTACACTTTTTTATTATTAGGGCTATGACAAAATGCTTTTATTAAAGAATCTTTTTGTCATAGTCCTAATAAATAGGAATGTGACAAGCATATTCTTTAATAGCCCTAATTATTACTTATAAAAATTCCACATTTGAACAGACTGACAGAGTTGTTTTATAACATATCAAGTCTTCAAATTTAGATGAAAAAACCTTCACAGATATCTTTTTTTTTTTTAAATCTATAAACCTAATGCATTAATTTAAATAAATTATTAAAATCCCATTGCAATTACTTTGGTTGTATCTGAGATATGATCTAAGTATTGAATTTAACACTACAGACACAATGTATCTCTAATGTCAAATTCAACAACTAGATCAAATTCTACGGTCTTATTTAAACAATATCAAAACCTCATGCACTCTCATGTCTTCATAAAAGAATAGCAATTTTTTTTTTGTCATAAAAATCATCAACTGAAGTTAAATCAAATAAATAAAGAAATTAAAAAATCAAGTCCTGCCTACCATCAGCTAAAACCACTCTCTCATAAGCGGGGAATTTGGTGCTGTGATTAACTGCAAATAAATAAAAAAATATTTTGTGAAAATTCTTGATTAAAGAAAACATTTTAAAGATACAAATTTATAAATTCTTGAAAGATTTATTTTTTGAAATAATTCAATGAAAGCATAAAAAGGATTAGAAAAAAATAGTTTAAATTTTTTCAGTGGTTTCTTATTCATTATCTTCAACTTACAAAGCAAAAAAAAATTCAATCAACATTGATTGTTTTAGGATAAGATTAAATTTTTTTTAAAACATCAGGGTTTTCCTTAAATCTATTTCTTTTTAAATCTGGAAAGCAATATTTTCAAATATATTTAAGACTCATAAAGGCAAAATTCACAACAACAAAAATCAGAAAAAGAAAGGGATATGAAATCAAGTATTCTAAAAATTGAATATTGTCAATAAAATATTCTAAAAATTAAATATTGTAAATAAAATATTCTAAAAAATTAAATATTGTAAATAAAATACTCTAAAAATTAAATATTGTAAATGAAATATTGTAAATGAAATATTCTAAAAATTAAATATTGTAAATAAAATATTCTAAAAATTAAATATTGTAAATAAAATATTCTAAAAAATTAAATATTGTAAATAAAATATTCTAAAAAATTAAATATTGTAAATAAAATATTCTAAAAATTAAAAATAAAATATTGTAAATTTTAAAAAAGATTTTTTTAAAAATAAAGAATAAAATATTTAAATGATTATAAAATAAAGTTAAAAATAAAATTTAAACAATAAAAAAAAGTCAGTTAAAATCAAAGATATTTAAAATTAAAAAGAAATTGTTTTAAGCATCATGCAAACAAAACACTCAAAATAGAAATTACAGTTTAGATCTAATATGCCAATAAAAAAACGATTTAATTGTTTTGAAAATCAATATTTCTATCTACAATTTTGGCGTCTATAGAAAAGAATCAGAATAATAAATGTTTATTAAAATATAATATCTAATCTTTTAATATGAAAAAAAAACTACAACAAAAATAGAAAGTCTAAAATCTAAAGAAACATGCACAATTTCTCATCAAAGGAACAGACATGGACAACAATCAAAATGAAATAAGTAAATCCAATCAACAGGCAGACAAAATGATCTTAATTGCTAAAAAAAAAAGCTATAATTTAACTATCATCATCATAACACCATTTCAAGTTAAGAATTAGAGTTCTGTTAATATTCACATATTATTAATATTACATAAAAAATAATCATTAGTCAACACAAATGGAACCCAAAGAAATTCTACGTTAGTTGAAAATATTTAAAATACATCATAAAAAATATAAATATAAAAAAATTCTATAAAAAACAACAAAAAAAAATTTCCATAAAAAGAGAATGTATAACAAAGGGCCGTAATTTGTTTCTCTTTAATTATTGTTTCTGATGATAATTTTTATTTGTAACACCAGACGGTCGTTGTAAAGTAAATTAATATTTATTTTACTAGGCTTAGCCACTAATAACTCACGGCCAAGAAAACTGTTAAAACTATGCAAATACGATATCAGTTCAAAAGTATCAGTTTAATATTAGTAAAAGTGCTTTGGAGTTTTTAATTATTCAAAATCCTAATTTCTAACTTTCATAAATATTTTTAAGAAAAAGAAAAAGATTAGGATAACAGGAAAAATTTAACAATTATATTTATTGCAAATAATATAAAACTATTCTGTTTAATCCATTTTTAAAAAATAATGAATGCTATGAGATTTAAAAAAAACAGAAGATGCAAAGAAATAACATTAAAAATATGAAAATAAAATTTTAAAATGCAGGCAAAATTATAATAAAATGAAATGTAAAAAAAAAAAGAAAAAGAAAAAAGAGCAAAATTTGTCAAGCAATCAGATTCTAATATTACAAGAAAGCAAACCAAGAAAAAAATATCTAAATGATACCGAAAAAAAACAAAAAACATAAATTAATAAATTATTCCTAAACATTTTTCTTTCTCTTATACCAATGATCAAAGAATAATTGATATATACAAAAACATATCAAATAATTTGCATTTAGAGTTTTCAAACTCATCTTTATGATTATCTTCACAAAAATTTTGGCCAAAATACTCCTACGCCTTGTGGTTTTTAAAGTTGGCAGGCGCAGGGGGCAATATGAACTTTCAGTAGGGTGCTGGTGAGTAAACCGTTGGATGGAGACGTTAAAATTGTAAAGGGAGCGTTGGAGCAATTACAATAAAATCTATTATTGGCGTTGGTAGGAAGGCTGGAAAAATGGGACAATTTAATTAAGCATTTCCAAGTTGCTGCTTATAGACCTGTGTTTGTATATACTTACAATGTATATTCTTCAAGATTACTGCCATTCTGGTGTTTGTTGGCATTGGCATTTTAGTCTGGGGTTGAAGGGGGGGGCACAAAAAAAAAGTTTGAAAACCACTGCTTTAGCCCTTTTTCAAGTGATTTTGGTTGAGACCAGGACCCTTGGGAAATAGAGGTGTTCATTTTTTCCATTTCTAAGTTAGAAATCTTATAAAGGTTTAGTTTGGTTATTTAGGTTTAATGGCATATCAAACCTTGAGGAGTCATCTTATGCCAAAAATTTTTGATCTTCTTTTCTCTGGCCTTCACACTCAAATTTGTATTAAATTAAACCAAGTACTTTTATATCTTCAGATAATCACATCAATGCAATTACAAGTTCAATCTAAGGATTGTTAGGCACAAGGCCAGTGTAAATCTTTACATTTTTTGGTTGAAATTAGTTTCCATGAGGATTTAGAGAATTTCATCTGCATTTGTGGCTTTGAAAACTTTTTATTAGGTCTGTTTTGTCTTCTTTTACTTAAGGTTTTTCTTTCTGTTATTATGTTGCATTTTGGTTCCTTCTAAACGTGTGGACTTCAATCCCACTCAAAGCCAAACAAAACTAAAAATACAATACAAAACTCAACCATTATATCCAGTTATGGTTAACAGAATTAGAATTAGAACAGTGTACCCTTGCGGAATGACTAAAAGTTCAATAGAGACTCTTAATTATGACTAGCATTATCCAAAGAAGGTTATAGACCATATGCAGAGAAACGTACTTAAAATAAAGATGAGGAGAGGAATTTTAAAACACTACCATCAAGCCTCATTTAAAGAATCCCCCCCCCGAATAAATAATGGCATACATAGCTTTTAATTGAAGCAGAGATGAGATTCTGACAAAAATGAATATAGATGGAATTTTGACATAGATTTAATGGATAAAAAAATAGACAATTTTGTCAGCATGAGATATTATTTTAGTTTCCTAATGGGCCGAAGAAAAACAAAGATATAAAAAACCTGTAACCTATTTTTTTTAAAGGAAGAAAATTCATTTTAGCTCTTGGCAAGTCATGTCTTCAAAATAAGCAAACGCTTGATCATTTCTAGGGATGTGACAATATGCTTTTATTGAAGATTATTTTTATCACACACTTCTCTATTTTGTGATTTTACCATTTATTTCAATTCTGTAATTATTACTAGAGCTATTACAATATGCTTTTATTGAAGATTATATTTGTCACACACTTCGCTATTTTGTGATTTTACCAGTTGGAATAAGTATTGTGGTTTTATTTTCTGATGAGGTCGACAAACACAATGTTTCTTTTTTAAATAGCTGTTATGGTTTCATTTTCTAAAGAGCTACAGGGTGTAGGGTCTCACACCATGAAAATCTGATTTTTATAGGGTTATGGATAAAAGAATAAAGGGAAGATGAAATTATTTAAATAACATTTGAATCTTCATAAATCTGAATCCAGAGACTTGTTTTTCAATTTTAGTGCAAAGAAAATTTCCAGTAAGATTTTAATGTACTTTTTTGGATGAAAGGAAAATTGATAATTACTGTTTCGTATATCAATTTCGACTCACCATCCCTAGTCTGTTCTGCACCCCCAACCCTTGCCCAACATAGCTTTAAATATGCATCTCAAGTATTTTTCTTCAAGGTTAAAAATTAATTGATTTCTGGCTTGGTGAATTGAATAATTCATTTACGCATATTCCAAAGCAAAAGAAGAAAGAAAAAAAAAAGGAAAGGTAAGATGAGGTAAAGAGTGGGGGGAGGGGGAAGAAATAAACAAAGAGGAAAAAGAAAGAAGAAACAAAGGAAGAAAGAGAGAGAAAAGATAGATAGAAAGGATATTTAAAAAAAAAAAAAAAAAAGAAAAAGAATAGTGAAAATGAGGAATAAAAAAAGTGTGGGATAAAAAAAGAAAGATAGAAAATAAGGAAAAAAGAAGAGAAAAAAAACAAAAGAAAAAGAGAAAAAGGGACGGGAAAAAAGAGAGAAAGGAGGAAAATAGAAAGAGAAGAAAAGGGAAAAAAAGAAAAAAGTGAAAAAAGAAAAAGAGAAATAAAAAGAGAAAAATGGAGGGAAAAAAGAGAGAAAGGAGGAAAATAGAAAGAGAAGAAAAGGGAAAAAAAGAAAAAGGTGAAAAAAGAAAAAGAATGAAAAGAGAAAAAAAGAAAGGAAAAAAGAAGAAAAAAAGGAAAAAAAGAAGAAAAAAAGGAAAATGAAAAGAAGGAAATTAAATTGCAAATTTTGATGAGATCAATAAAACATATTTGCCTTAGACACTTTGATGTTTTTAAGATCCACTCCTTTTTTTTATCATTAGTTAGGATTCATTAGGAATACAAGAGTTTATACAGACAGGTTTTTTTAAAAGCACAAATAAATAACATTAATTTGAAATAGTGAAAGATGAACGAGAAAGACTCTAAAAGTTGAAGAAGGGTCAGAAAAACTGATTTTTATCCAATTTAATTTTCTATAAACAAGGGTTTACAGGCATGTAGGAGATGTAAATAAGTTAGTGATCCTCCTTCTCCAAATGGATACTGTGAATCTCCTCACATATAATTGATCAAAAAGTAGTAGTTCTTATTCTTTCTTGTTTCTTAAAATCAGACAAAAAAAAAAAACTCTTAAAGAATACTATATGGAAATTGTACATTGACAGAGTTACAGTAAATCACTACTCTCATTCAATATACTTTTATTTAGAAATAAGTTAGTATTAACTATAAAGTAGGATGAAAAAAATTATGCAGCTGATCCTTTCTGGGAGGAGTGACAAGCGCACTAAGGATTCTGTGGGTGACAGATAATACCTTGACAAATAAATAGGATATTAAAGCTAACTTAAATGAGTTTTATTTACACTAATTAAATAATATAACTCAGAACATTAGTCTATAACTATTAAGGATATATAATCTATTATATATAAGAATGACAGGAAATACGCAACCAAGTTATGTTTATTTTAAGAGAGACATGCATCAATCAAGAGTTGATGTATAAGAAATTTATCTTTAAATGCCATTTTCATTAAATTTTATATTGTCTTATTTAAAATGATGTAACTATTTGTTTAAAAAAAAAAAGAGTTGCAACCTAACTTAGTATAAACAATTACAGGGTGTCTCAAAATAAATAAAACTCATAAAATTGTTGATATTTTTCTTATTTACTATTTGGATTTTACAGTTGGACATAAAAAAACTACCAAATTGTATTGAAATTGTGATTCAAAATAATAAAATAAAGCTCAAAATATCTGTTAAAATTATGCATGGCAAATTTTGTTCTTCAGAGAAAGAAATAAGTACAAAAAAAGTTAAGAAATAAAAAAGCATAAACAAACACAGCAAGAATTACATAAACAATCAATCTTTGAAGGGAAAAATAAAAGATTATTTTTGACAAGCAAACACTGAGTGCAACGTACACTTACCACCTTCATTTGCTAAAAATAAAAATAGAAAACCGCATTCAAAACAATTCAATACAAAACCAATTCAATTTTTATACCTAAAAATGTCTGAAAATAATTCAAACAATTTTATTATAAATCCAGAGTGGACCATAAGGATAGGAAATATCATAAAATAACTTTAACGTTGCTTTATTATTGGAAAATGTGGTGCCCCATCCACAAGCGGAGCTTGATGAACTCCGCCAGGACAGCCAGTTTTACTCTCATTTGGATTAGAATATTAATAATATCAAGATGTTTTTATTATTATCATTATTATTATCACCACATTAATCTGAATGCGAGTAAAACTGGCTGTCCTGGTGGAGAGTTCGACAAGCTTCGCTTGTGAACGGGGCAGCACAGAACAACCTTTAAAGATTGACATATAATCTGATAACACTTACGAGATGTGGACTATCAACCCTCATGAGTAAAATAAAAGATTAAATTTAGTTAATCATAATTAATAAGTTCATAAAAGGGTTGACAATTATTTCAAATTTTCTTTTCGAATAAAAATGTTGGATTTCTGTATAATTTAGACATTTATTTTAAAATCATTTATCTAACTGACAATTTCTTTCTTCTAAAATGATTGCTAATTGCAACTATTATTTCTTCATAGGGAACAGTATTGAGATATTTTCAATATACAGTACACTCATAAACCTTATGAATAATCATAAAAAATTCTTTAATTACTTACAGAATATGACATCATCCCAGTGGTCTCTTCCTAAGGTTTTGGCACGACGGGCAGACTTTCTTCGGAACAGACTGGTGGTTTTGTGCTTGTTAAATGCATGTTCTTTGTCATTTAAAGATTGTTGTTGGTTTATTGCTATTTGTTCAGCTCTAATAATAATACAAAAAGTATCAAAAGATAAATGAATAAAAATAAGAAAATAATAATAATAATTAAAAAAAAAAGAAATTTTTTTAACAAAATCAGAGTTAAATTTATTTTATTAACCTAAAAAAAGATCTGTAATAATATAAAATACAAAAAGGATTTAATTTACCATAAAGTTGTTTCAGAGAATCACAATAGTTATGGATTTAAACTTCTGATTTAATATGAAGTTAATGGATTTTAAAATGGAAATTTCCTATTATAACCATAAACTAATAATTAAGTTCTTACTTTTATGATTATTCTAGTAATTAATGAAACCATACTTTGGTAAAATATTATTAGAACAGGAATTGCTCCTATTTAGAAAATGACTATCTTTTCTTAATAAATGTTACAGTTTAAGTTTGACCCTTTGGATCCTAAGAGGCCAATATATCGTCCCTGACAACACAAGGCAAAAGAAGACGCACCTATATTTTGGCTTTAATATGTTCCGCTAAAATAACGACTCTGAGTGACTACTTGGTAATTTTGCAAAGTCGGGGTTCAAAGGATTAAAATAAAAACAAGGAAAGAGCAAATGAACCATTGAAATAAAATGCATTAACAAATTTACAGGAAAGGGCTGATTGAGCAATATCTTTGGTCAATTGCAGGACTAGTTTGTCATAACCTTACTCACCATGCTTCAGTCTTTGTTTAACTTTGAGAGGCACTTGTAGTTTTCTGGAAGAGATATCATGGAATAGTTCACTATTCCAGGCAGTAGGGATATGTCTCCAACAATAAACGCTTGTTTTGTTTTTTGGGTTGAACACAAAAACAAAACCAGGTACATAAATTGTGTTCGAAACCTTTCAAGTTATAGACTTTCTAAGTTCATGTTTATTAGTAAATTCAACTTACCGGCTGCTGTTAGGGATGATCCCTTTTTGCAGTTCCTCATTCTTCTTTCCGATTCTGATGGCCAGCCATGAACCACTGAGTCCCCCATAAAGAGTATCTTTAATTCGTAAGATATCCCCACGAGCAAAAGCTAACTCAGAAGTTTCACTCTGTTCATAAGTATAGTGAGCCCTGAAAAATCAATCAAAATGCAACCATATTTAAAGATAAAAATCATTTTTGAAAAATGTGTCCAATCTATTTAACAGAAATTTAAAAGGATGAGAAATACTACAAGAATTGTAGGAAACAAAAATAAAGACATACATTCATTTCTTTTTCTTTTTTTTCAAAAACAATGTTTAAAAGAGTGCAAAAAACAATTTTTTAATTTAAAAAAAAAAGATATGATTAAATAATTAAAATGACATTATTTAGCATTTACCTAAAAAAAGACATTATTTAACACTTATCAAAAAAAGAAATTATTGAGCACTTATTAAAAAAAGATATTTTACACTTCCTAAAAAATGAAGACATTATTTAGCAAATAAAAAAGAAAACATTATTTAGCAATTAAAAAAAAGACATTATTAAGCAATTAAAAAGGACATTGTTAAGCAATTAAAAAGTTATTCATGAATAAAAAAAATTTATTTTACAGTAAAATTGAATTCCCAATTTCCAAGACCTATAAAATTTCTGTTGAAAAAGCTTAAGCTTAGATATTTCTAAACAATATTGTAAGTATGATATCTCTACTATTTTTTTTTTTTTTGCTTTATCCATTTATATGTCCTATCTTAGGACACATTTCTAACTGGGTTAATAAACTTTTATCTTCAACACAACTATTTTACAGAACTGTGAAAGAATAATATTTAAAAAATGCTGACTTAAAAGCAAAAAAAAAAGTGAAAATGAAACCTGGTTACAGTCAGGTTAAGACAATATAGAAACTAGTCACCAAAAAATCTTGCAAGATCAAATGAATTATATTAATGTTTAGGCTTGTAATAATGTATATAAGCATCAAACAAATGGAATAAGGAGACTTTTGTTTTCATTTTTGCTGCTGATTGTTTTTTGGAAGAAAGACAGGAAATTGATATTTGGCACGAATCAGCTTAAGCTAACTGAGATTTTTAGTTCCAAGTGATTTCTAGGAATATTTTCCATCTCTTGCTAGAAGAGTAACTCATCTAAATGAAGGGCATTATTGATTACAAAAAGTCCAAGAGATGCAATGAGCATGTAAAAACTGGCCTTGCGCCTAACTTGGTTTGATGCTTAACAGAGTAGATATCCTCTTTCTTGTTTCTTTAACAAACTTTTCAATAAATGAAACCATGAATAAAAACTCTGGGAAAAATATTTTCATAGAAAAGAAAAAAAAAAGTTTGTTTCTTACACTTCACTGTAGAAGCCAAATGGACGAAGCTAAGATGGGGTCTATAGAATGAGGAGGACAAGACAAGGTCGGCAATTTATAATGTTGCCATTAAAAGAAGCAATATATAAGATTATGTGGAGTAAGAAACGTTTAAGATACTCACTTTACATAAAAAGAGTCTCCAGCTTCATGACTAGCCATTATTAAATCGTATTCTGGAAAAAAAAAGCATTTATATAAAAAAAATATTTGAAGCCAAGCAAGAAATATGAGGGTTGTTCTAAAAGTATTCTTTTAATACTTTTTAAAGGTTGAAGAGCTACAAAGGTGGGAGTGATACCATTAAAATCAGCGACCCTTTGTGCTCCAGAATTTTGTTCTTACTAGTCACAACCATTCTCAATGCACTTTTGCCAGCGATAAACAATGAAATTCATTTTCGTGCCCAGAGCATGTTTTGTCATTTGTATCTGTTGCTACTCTAAAATTCATGAACTTATCTCTTTACTGTACTGATATGAATGTTGATCGGTTCAATTTTTTCTGCATGTAGGAATTCAATATGGCATCTCTGCTTCTGACATATATCCATGGCAGGAATTAGTATTTTGAAGTCTCAAACAGTCAATATTAGCCACGGAGAGATGAAACTTTCAGGTCATAGATGCAAAATATCATCATATTTGAAATTCTTTTTGATCCATTTAGGCAGAATAAAATATAAGATGCATTACTTTTAGAACCATCTTTTCAATTGTGATAAAGTATAAACCAAAATGAATTTTAAAAAGAATTAACAATTCTGTCTTTGAATTATTTCTTCACTTCTTTTTTTGAAACTTATCTCTTGTCTTTTACAAATTCCAATTTTACCACAGAAGATGGCAAGATTACTTGACTTGCTATCATAATGTGTAAAACTAACAATCATAACTCTACAAGAACTATCAGCAATAGCTTGTTGATTTTTAATTTATGAAAAATAAAATTTCTCTTTGTTGAAATATAAAACTACAACTAAAATTTTTTATTCAGATTTTAAATTTAGATAAATAACAAAACTGTGAGCTACTTCCATTGAAGTGAAGACAACAATGAAGATGAAAGTAGAAGTCTGAATAACTTGAATAAAGTTAATAATCAAAACTCGTCTAATAAATTCAGACAGCCATTATCAAATAAGTACAGGCATATCAAAAATAAAAAAAAAACAGTTCAAAAGATTATATAAAAAATCAGTAAGGATGAATAACCACGTAAAAAAAATAAAAAATCAAAAATAACAACATAGGAAAAACTAAAAGCCTGAAAAACTCTAAAAGAAAAAGAAAGATAATATAGTGTTTAAAAATTAACATGATTTTAACAGAGTTTAAAAGATGAAATGCTACAGTTAATTCATAAAAAAGCTTACCATCTTTTTTGTGCTGTACACAAATGGTTACTTGCCCCTCAACACCAAGCAAATAAGTAACGGCTTCTTCTCGAGTCATTCCTGTAATTTCAACATCATTTACCTAAAAAGGAAAGCAAATTACATAAAACCAAATAAAAATTTACATTCTATTACAAATATCCATAATTAGTGGAAAGTAGGAAAAAATACAAATAGGATGATTTAAAGCATGTTTAATTGTATCCAAATATATGTTTCACTGATAAACATTTACCATTTTCAAATGGTAAAAATATTGGAGAGAGAAAAAAAAAAAAAACAACTTCTATGTTTTTTGAAAACGTTTCTAGATTTCAAAACATCTATAAATATCAGACAAGTACATTACATTACTCAACCAAGATACTAAAAAAAAAGTTACTGTGAAGCCAGTGTTTTTAAACAGGAACCATACACCTTTATCTAAAATTTGATAATAGATTTCATTGTACAATTTTGTGATTTTCATTTGAAATGATTACTTCAGGATGTTTTATTTTATTAATGAAAACAGACAATGAAAAGTATGCAGTGTTTTTCTGAGTGCACTATACAAATGTGTGTTTCTACTAAAAGTAGTCTAAATTTATGAACTTCAGAATAATTAATAATAGAAACAATTCAGTAAAAGTAAATCAATATTAACTATTTTAGAATGCCAGTAACTTAAAGATATATCTATATGAAGCCTGTCTTAAATATACAATCTTTAAATTTCCCATGCAAATTAAAGACAATAGCACAGCATATCTCTACATAAAAAAAAAGATTTTGTCAAAAAAGTATCTTATCACCAAAAGGATCCCGTTTGGAAAATAGAGAAGATATAATGTGGAATAGGATAGCAGAGAGGAACACCATTCCAAAAGAAGACTTCCAGAGTTGCTTCTAGCAGTAGAAGGATCAGAGGGCTATTTGCAAGCACAAGGGGCCACTTTGAAGGGGATTAGGGTCTAAACCCTGTCAGGTATCTGAAATATTTTTTGGCCTAAGGTTGGATACTTTTCAGACAAGTTTTATATATTTTGAATATAGAGACTGACCTTTAATATTTGGTCACCTTCTACCAGACCTTCTTTTTCAGCTCCACTTCCAGGATGAACTGAAGCAATAAATATTCCGGTGGCATTTCCTCCAGCAAGCCGTAGGCCAAGTCCAACTTCAGGGTCCTTTCGAAAGCTCACATATCTTGGGTCAGTTCTACAAATTAATGAATTTTTATTCCAAATGAAACAGAAAATTGACATAATTACCTAAAAAAAAAATGGTGGAAAATTAACAGAAACAGAAAAAAATTAATGCTCAACTCTTGCTTTTTTGAACCATTAATGGCAAATGAAATAAAAATGTCTTTTTTTAAAAAGGTGTTCACTTATTAAAAAGAAAAGAAAAAAATCTCACCTAGTACTGTGTCTTTTTTCAATGTAACGACTAGAAAATAAAAGAAATACATGGTTTAAATTTAGGGAAAAAAAACTACAAATGAATTCAAAGTTTTATAACAGATTAAAATTTTAAATTACATAAAAAGTATTGAAAATAAACCATGTGACTAAATCAAAGCAATCAAGCTTTGTCTGTAAAAACTTTAGTTGACATAGATATTGTCTAAGTAAATTTGTTCAGTCAAGTTAGGAGTATTGTATATATTGTTTGAAGAGCCATTTTTTTATTAGATAAATTGGTCCTCTTAATATAGGGAAAAGAAAAGGAAATTAATCCAAATAGCAACAGATCCAATAAATATTTTAGCTGCAGCAGCAGCAACATTAATAATAAACCAATAAAGTTATAGCATGGTAATAATTTGAGGATCCCGGGTTCATTAAATAAAGTGATCTTCGTCATTACTATCTGGTGATTCGCTGATCTTGTACCAACCTCTCTATATAATGAATTGGTCTATTCTTTGAGCTTAGACCCAAGGCCTCATTAGACAAAAAAAATATTCCAACAGTAAATTTTAATCACCATAATTATAGCACATGTTAATCTAGCATAGATTGTAAATCAAAAAAACTCTTTTAAGTCAAGCAAAAAATCATTGCAATTATGATTCTAACATTTCTCTTTCTTGTTGATATGTTTTGCTATTGATAATAAAGTTTGTTTTTTACCATATTTTAGACACACATTTCAAAACTAAAAGCCAATTCATAGAATCATATTAATAAGTAAATGGACTAAATAAAAAGGACTTACTCATCAGGGTGTGGTCTACTGAACCCCACATCAATGTGTGAATCACTTTCAGTAGGACCCTTTGCATATGACTGCCTTCGATTTTTGGGGCTATGCCGCACATAATGTTCTTCTGCCAACACTTCAGCGTGTCGGTGCCGAGGGGATGTTCCATATCTGTCCTCTCTTAACTCATATGGGTTTTCTTGCAAACGGCTACGACTTTCCACATCACTATAGAAACCGTTACGATCTACTGCTGAGCCATAAAAATCATCAGGGCGTAAATATTCCTTGCTTGGTGTTGGGGGACGTGGTGGTAATTCTATATTTAAAAAATTAAATATTTAAAAAAAAAAAACTATCCCAAACATAAACTTACAAAAATATCATATTTGACATTCATAAAAGAAAAGCTCTACCTATTACTTGTTTTACAGTTTTTACTTGTTTATGGTTAGTTAGTTTTTTTTGATTTTTGTTTGTTTGTCTTTAATTATTTTTGAGAACAAGATTATTAAAAACTTGTTTTAATTAATAATATTAGTAATAATCAGAGTTTAACCCTTTAAACCTTAAAGAAACGATATATCAGCCCTGGTCATTTGTGGCATAAGAAGACATACACACAACGATATTTCAACTTCTACATTTGGACTCTGACTTAGCAATATTACCATGTAGTCACTCAGAACTGTTCTATTAAAGAACCATATTAGGGTTGAAATGTCAGTGTGTCTTTTTTGCTTTTGGTTACTAAGGCCAATACATCGGCCCCTTAGGGTCGAATGGGTTAAAAAAGTGAAGGACATTAATAAATATGAAGTAAGTAAATTTGATATTGTTTAAAAGTATTTCAATACTTCAGATCATTTCATGCCGAGAAATTCTGAGAGGATGTCAGGATGTGTCCTTACAACAATTGATTATAAGAATAAAATCTTCGAAGAGAAACATCAATGAAAAATAACCAACCTGCTTCAAGTTCTGGCGGCAGTGGTGGCCTTGGGGGAGGAGGCTCCTGGTTGTACATATATCTGCTATCATATCGTGATTGAACTGATTGATGTTCCCTGCCTGCCACACTTGACCCAGGCCCACCCAAAGGTAATTCGACGAGTGATTGGTGCATCCGGTGCATTCCAGGTACCATGGCATTGGCTTCATCCTCGCTGACTACTCGATTTTGAAGTGGTTGGTAAAGGTTAATGTTGTCTTTTTCGTGAGACCTTTTTAAGATCCCGTATCGTGTACCATAATCTGAAAAAAAAAAACATATATATATATATAAATAAAAAATTGCTAACAGAAGTTTTCCCATGATATGACAACATACAAGGGACATTGCAAAAGTAATGCCTCCTTTTTTTTTATTATTTGGCCAGAATGGCTTAGAAGGGATTGCAAATTGCATTGATATGATGACTGAACTTATGCATTCATAACCTGAAAGTATAATCTCTCTGTTGCAGCTATTGATAGTAAGAGACTCTAAATAAGCAATCCTTATTAAGGACGGGCATCAGAAGCAGAGCTGCGTCATTGAATTCCTCCATGTGGAAAAAATTAAACTGATCAGCATTTATCAGCACCTGTTGAATGTTAACAAAGCCAATAAAGTTGATATCAGCAGCTAAGAGATGGATTCGCCAATTTCAGAGTGGCGATAGAGATGTGATTGACAAAGCGTGCTCCAGATCGACTGCCTCATCTATTAGTGGCAAATATGAGTCCTCACTTTCCCTTTAGCTATGGGTTAAATAATGCATATTACATTTACTTGGTCGGGCACTAATCCAAGTTAAGTACAAGGCCATTTTTATGTGCTCATTATTTCCCTGGGCTTTTGTAATTAGAGTTGCCCTTCACCTAGGTGAGTTAACAAGCCTCGTCTGCTAGAGGCAACTTAGGATAAATACAGTGGTTTTCACTTGGACTTCAACTCGTGTGATATGATTCCAGAGCCTAATATTTTACTAATGGTCTATTCTTGCTGTTTATTGTGTATATTGTGTTATTATCTTACAAAGATTAAACAAAAAAATTCTTTTTTAAATGCAAATAAACCTGCTTACCGGGGTCTTCTTTAAGTTGGCTATTCTGTCTTTTATGTCGACCAGGATCAGATTTTTTCTTGGTGATGAGTAAATGCAATTTGTCTTTGGTCTTCTCAATCAATCTTTTTGCTTCAGTAATCGAAAGATTTTCCACTGGAGAAGCATTAATCTAAAAAGCAATCAAATTAAATATGATATTTACTTGGTGAGCACCCCCAAGTTTGGCACAAGGCCATTTTTATGTGCTCTTACCTGGGCTTTATATAT
>JAUZSX010330165.1:0-11090 GCA_034780655.1 Idiosepius hallami | reverse complement strand
TATAAATATATATATATATATATATGTCTGTTATAGACACCCAAACACACAGACATATACACATGCACACACACATACACACATATACACTAACACATACAATCATATACACACACATACACTCATATACAACACGTACACACCTACCCACACATATATACACACACAGATATATATATATGTGTGTATATATATGTGTGGGTGGTTGTGTATGTGTGTATATGAGTGTACATATTTGTGTGTGATCGTGTGTGTGTATATGTGTGTTTATTTGCGTGTATGTGTGTATGTGTTAGTGTATATTAGTGTATGTGTATTTGCATGTGTGTTTATGTGTGTGTTTGTGTGTGTACCTGGGTGTATGTGTTTGTCTGTGTGTGCGTGTATGTGTATGTGCGTGTTTGTGTGTGTATATGAGTGTATATGTTTGCTTATGTGAGTGTATATATTTGTGTGTGTATGTTTGCGTGTGTGTCTGTGTGTATATGAGTGCATATGTTTGCTTATATGAGTGTATATGTTTGTGTGTGTGTTTTTTTGTTTGTGTATGTGTGTGTTTGTGTGTGTATATGAATGTATATGTTTGCTTATATGATTAAATGTATTTGTGTTTGTGTTTGTGTGTGTGTGTGTTTGTGTATGTGTGTGTTTGTGAATGTATATGAATGTATATGTTTGCTTATATGATTATATGTATTTGTGTTTGTGTTTGTGTGTGTGTGTATGTGTGTGTATATGATATTTACTTGGTGAGCACGAGGCCATTTTTACGTGCTCTTACCCGGGCTTTATATATTCGGTGTTACCCTTCACCTAGATGAACTCCTCTCCCGAGCTCACGAACCCCATCTGCCCGAGGCTGCTAAAGTGAAAGTAATGATTTTGACTGATTTTGACGCATAACACGATCTCACAGCCCGAGCTTCTACCAATGCTCCACCGTCACTGTTTTAAATCATTATACTTACAGGGACTTTACGCATGTTCACTTTTTGTGTTTTCGGATTTAAGCGAGGTGAAAATAACAAGGAATTAGTCACATTGATTGTTTAGTTCGAATTTACGCAATGTCAAGAAAATCAAACTGCCCGTGGCTGGTCGGTGTGCTTTAGTTCAGTTAAGCCGCCAATAGGTATCAGTAGGTGTTAATGCGCCTACCACTTTCTCCCTCATTGTTTCCTACTTGCTTGTAGCATCAACACCTTTCCACACCTTTTACCGCACCTTTACCATGGCTTCTGAGCACCCTTCAACATTGACTGGACGTGGTAGTGCACCCAAGAGCACTAAAAGTATATTATTTAAATTCACATTCCGCCAAAAATCACTTTGTGCGAGCCCTTCAAGAACGTAACCCTTGTGTAAAGTGAGAAGTCTGTAACTACATACTAAATGCTTCAGGAAAAAAAATTGAAATATTTTGAATAGAAATTTAGTCTACAAAAAAAAGGAATCACTTTTTGCAAAATATCTCTAAAAATGATTCAGAAATAATATACGTTAATTTTAAAAAGAAATTTGAATTTTTTTCTTATTGGTTATTTGAATAATAAGCCAGCATCTTGTTCGTTTACATTTATATCTATAATTTGAATCGATCAGTTATATTTGAATAATTTTATAATTTATTGAATTACTGTGCAAAAAGTTTTTATATGAAGCAAAATGAGACAATAATCTTGAAAATAAATCCATCTTTTATCTATTTATTTAAATGAACTTTTAAAACAAATTTTTATTCAAATGAAATAAAAAAAAAAGTGGTTTTCAAAGCGGATAGTACCACCCTCTGGAGTGGGGGAATATATGAACTTTTAGAGGAGGGTTGCATTTTTGTCCAGCTGTAAAGGGGGTACTGGCAAAAAAGTTTGAAAACCACTGAGATAGAATATGGCTATTGCATACTATGAAATCTTCATGTGTAATGTTCAGTTGTTAAGCCAAAATTCATTTTTAATTCTTGTTACTATTTGTTATTTTTATATTTTGTTTTGTTTGTTTCTAGTTATTAACAAAAGCTGAAATCAAATGCACCTATGTCTACAGTTCTCTTGATCCTTCTGCTCGTAAAATTAATGTTGCCAAATTTCAAAATAAACGAGTCAATGTCATGATTGTCACTGATTTGGCTGCGAGAGGAATTGACATTCCACTCTTGGACAATGTTATCAATTATAATTTTTCTGGAAAACCAAAACTTTTTGTTCACAGAGTTGGTAAGTATTTTTTTTTGTTTTCTTCTTAATAATTCCTAACTTTCTCTGTCCCTATGAAACACTGTTTCCATCTACCCAACCAAACTAGGAAAAAAGGAAATGAAATTTTCGAATTTACTAGCATCTAGAAAATTTAATTCTTTACTTTTTCTCTCATTCAGGTCGTGTTGCTAGAGCTGGTCGTTGTGGAACTGCCTATTCTATCCTGTCATCTGATGAGCTTCCCTATTTGATTGACTTGCATGTTTTTCTGGGACGGCCATTCAAATATAAACCCATGAAAGAAGAAGAAGAAAAGACTAAAGAAAATTCAGGTAAGCTTTTTCAAAAATGCACCTATGTTTCCACAAAATTTCATTTTCAGGTGAGATTCTGGAAATGATATTGTCTCTTGTTGCAGCCTTACAGTGCCGTGCTTAGCCACTTAGCAGCCCCAATGCAAAATGCGCCTTGCGGTCCCTTTAGCCTAAAAAGGCAAGTTGCCCCTCCCCCCTCAACATACTGGAGCCTTTGACCATATATATATATACATACATATACAACTATATATATCGAGAGCTATAGTCGGAAAGAAAGATGTATTGATAGGTGTATATTTCCAGTGTAATAATGATTTTCTTATTAAAAAAATTTAAAAATGAATTATTTTGGTAATTTTTTGCATTACAATTTAAGTCAAGGACCCTTGGAGCCCCCATCCCACCCCTCAATTGCGGGGTGCCTAAGTACGTCCTTGCAGCCTTAGGCAGACTGGAGATAAAATCTCACCTGAAAGAGGCATACCAAACATGGTGCAAACTAATATTTCCCTGCAGAATGTTTTAGCGAATTTAGCTGATTCAACGCAAGATAACCTGAAAAATTTGTACAACTATTTTTCAGACCAATGTCCTCATCCTTATTATTGTTAACAATAATAAGGTTATTAACAGTGGGTAGCAACAGTTTTTGCCGCCGGGACAGATGTAAGATTTGCCGCCTCTACCTTGATCACTGATAATGTTAACATCAAAAAAAATTTTTTAAATTTAGAATATTTATTTTCATGGAACTACAATCAATGATCTAACTATATTCAACCTAAAATAGTTATTTTCAATGAACTGATGACAGTTAAAAACTCTTTTTAAAAACAGTAATTAATTACACACATAACACAAACTCATTTTTGTTATAAAATTTCAAAGTTTTATTAGCTTCATACTATTATTTTTTTTTTCTATTATCTATTTTTACCCCTCTGGTTGATAAACAATAAGTCGTGCAATTTCTGACATAATCAGGTTGCATAAACAAAATTCCATGGAAGCCCATAACCCGTGATTGATGTCAGAAATCAGGAATGAAGTTTATAAAAGAAGAGAGAAGAAAGGAAGAGAAAAAGGAAGACTAGAGGTCTGCAGTGCAGTTGACAAGCATAGACTCAAGCATTGACACTTCTGCCCTAGCAAGCAACACTGGTAGCAAGTCTAAAAAGATTAGTCTCTCACCCTCTCTGTTACCTACCCACTGTCATTGAGAGAACAGAATGAGAGACTTAAACAGTAGTAAAAACAAACAACTGATAATAAAAACTATTGAAGCAAAAGTAACGTGTTCTCGGTTGTTGTTTCAGTGTCTTTTATTTATATATGATTTATTCCCATAATATAACAAAATTTTTTTGAAATATTTATTTTGATAAAGATGACAATGATGGTTACCTTGGCGCTGTACCGATCACTGTGATAGAACAATGGCAAGACAATCTCCAAAGGTGGCATAAAGAAAACACTGAGCTTGTAAGTTTCCACTTAATTGTATATTTGAGTAGATATAGACATGGTCAATGAAGCAATATTTTTATTTAAAGGCAATATCTATGAAAATAAAATCTAATGATGTGGTTTTTATTTTTATTTATTTATTTTTTTGTGTTTTCAGCAAAATTTAACCCGGGTTTGTACAAATGCCTACAGTCAATATGTGAAATCGAGGCCATTACCAGCTTCTGAGTCAGTAAAAAGAATGAAAGAACTTGATAAAGGTGGTTTTATAATAGGAATTCATCCTATATTCAGTAAGTTTATCCAAAATCCAAGTTGATCAACTTCTGGACAAAAAAAATCCGTTAAAAAAATTAAATGCTTATTGCTAAAAAAAAAAAAACGTTAATTTTTTTTTATTCATGTAAAAACGTGAAATGTGTTTTGTTTTGTTTTTTTTATAGTTTTTCAGATTATAGTAAGATCTCTCTTCTTGTAACAGATATAAAGTCATATAAAACAACTTTAATTTTATTTGATCATCTTTTATTTTTAAAAACTGACTCATTTTCAAAAAGTTGAATTAATTTCAACTGAAATCTGTCTGGATTCTATTTGTTGACAATTTACTCTTTCAATATTCCTCTCCTGTTTTCTTATAATTTAGGATGAAATTTTTTTTTAAAGTTGTAGTGTTAATAAATTCATTAATCATATCTAATCCCAATACTTTGTTTAAATGATTTAAAAAATATATTGTGTAAAATTGAGAGCAAAAAAAATCATTTAATTGATTGAACCAATTTTTTTTTAAATCCTATAATACATGTTTTTTTTCTTTTTTTCACAGACAGTCACATTTCTCCTGTGGAAAATGAAAAATTGAAGTTCTTACAAGCTTTAAAAAATTACAAAACTGGATCAGTAAGTTGTAGAATTTTTATTAATTAATTTTTTTTTTACCAGAATCAGATTAAGAGTTGTTAGGTTTTATGATAAATTGCAATTTTATTTACAGCAATTAATGAAGACAGATAATCACTCAATATTACCAATAACACCACCATACTAAAGAAGAATTAAAATCATCTTCAATAAAACATGCATGAATGACAAAATTCTGCTAAAGTACACAAAACTTAAATTTAAACTTGTACTTTAGTTTATGAATTAACTTTATTATTCGGACTTTTGTCCTGATCTTTGTAGTTTTGATGTTTCTACACTACATTTCGGCCTGGTTCACCTCAGACTGTCTAGATTTTTTAATCGTAACCTTTTTTATTAATTATTATTTGTCATTTAATCATGTTGGATGGTTAAATTTCAAAGTTATATTTGAAAAATTACTTTACCAAATATGTTTATGTAATGAAAAACTGTTTTAACTTAAAAATGCTTTGTTCAATTTTAGTTTGATATAAAAATGCAAAAACTTTTTTTTTGCTTAAAGTTTTCCATTATTAGAGAATCGGTGTGCAAGTTGTAGCAAATATTTCCTATAACAGTAGGGTATATCAAAATGAAACAATTTCAGGGATATTAGATAAATATTAAGTCACTTCTGTTCATCTGTCATGTTTAAGTGTATCTATTTAACATTTTGTGTGTGCGGATCAGCATACTGGTTTAGCCAGCTCAACCCCTGAACACACACGATTCAGTGTTGAGTCTTATGGGAATTTGAACTTCACAAGCAGTCCCCAGCCGCATGTATAGATGCCTGTCTAACCCAAGACAAAGTGTACATCAACCCAGGGGTTTAACTGCGCCGCCCCCCCCAACACTAACCTGGGTATTTCCCACCCCAGCGCAATATACAGTATCTGGTATTCTTAAATAGTCACCCATCTAACTACTGACCAGGCTCGATGTTGCTTAATTTCAGTGATCTGATAGGAACCGGTGTCTCCAAGGCCACTTGACCGTATATTTAAGATTTTATCTCTAACCTTCTAAGTTTACTAGATAACATTTTAGCCCTTTTTCCAGGTGTGATTGAGTAAGTCAATTGACACAAGGAGAGTTCAGGCAAGAGAAGTGCTTGGTAGGGACAATCCAAGCAAGCTTAACAGTTTTGGCAGAGATCTGAGCTTTTACTTATTTTTTTGTGTTGGCTCTCAAACACTCTGCTTATCGCCTGCACTGGTGTTGTCTGGTGTGATCAAACATGAAATACACCCACTCTTACGGGAAGTGCACTAAGGCAAGAGACGCACCACCACCAGTGGCACTGGCCATATGGCATCCCGGCCTAGTGGGCCATCATTAGTCATAATTTGATCTCTATAGTATTGTCTGTAACAACAGACGCATGTCAACAAAATTTATCCAAGAACACTTTCAAACTCATAAATTACAACTGTATAATTTTTCAGGAAAATTAACCTGGCTATTTTGGAATCCATTAGGAATGAACTTTCATACAGATAGACTTCCAAAGTTCAATTATATATATATATTAGTTTAGATTAAGATATCTTTCAGAAAATTAAGCATCTCTACGTTACAGGCAGCCATAAATTGATATCAAATACTTGAAATTTATTTTCCTAAAAAAGGTTTTAAAAAAGGGTTTCCATCCTGTGACGTAGCTGATCACACTGTGTCCAGGCCTACTGGGCCATCGTTGGTCACAAGATGTCATAGTTCAAACTCCATCGCATTGTCGGTAACGAGAGACGCTTGCCAACAATAAAGTCAAATAATAAATAAACCCATTTATTTTGATTATTGGTTAATAGGATTTTATTGAAAAGGTTCATTCAAGTTAACCTTATTTTTTTCTGTTTTTAGACGGTTTTTGAGATTTGTGCAAATAACAAAAATACAAAACCATTGGAAATAATGAAAAAAAAACGAGAACAACACGGCAAAGTGATTGAACAAAGACTTTATAAAGAACAACAGATAGAAGCAGAAAAACGGTTAATTGAAGAAGACATTTCTGTATTGGAACCAAATGGTTTGGATCTGATGGATTCTACAGATCAAGAACTCAAGGTAATTATTTAGAAAAACAAACAAAACTTTCCAGTATTTTTACGGGGTGATCAGAAAGTCCCTGTGCACCTAAAAATATTTTCACTGACGTCATTTTGTACACACGCGTTTTTTTTTGTTTTTTTAATAAATATATTAAAAAATTTAAAATAATGCGTGTATACAAAAGGATGTTACTTTTTGATCACTCTGTATAAACATTGGCTGACTTACCCAGTAGTCTCTGGATACGAGATCAGAGTCAATGTTAATTAACCCTTCCCTAACTATTTCATCACTTTTGTGTAAGATTAACAAATAACAACTTGGTCAACGACTTCTTCTTAAACCTTTTACACCTCATGATACATTGGCCAGCAAATTTATTTATTTTTTGCTGTTTCCGTAGCATACTTGTTTTCAGCAGAACAAGTCGCTAGCCTTATGCTCAACCCAAAAACTGGAGGGCTTTTTGTGGGCTTTTGAAATCAGTGTTGCTCTTCACGAAGATGGGATACTCTCCCAAGTTAACGAGACCCATCTGCCCAAGGCGGTTAAAAGTAGATTAAAGGAGAGTTTTGACTGGGCTTAGAACTCACAAAATACGATTCCATAGTCCGAGCTTTTAACAATGCTTAACCTCGCTGCCTTCAGTCAACACCTATTTATACTTTTTTTAAAACTTAATAAACTGATAATATTAATATGATTTGTTTATAATCTAGCTACAAAGTAAAGCTGTTTCCGATATAAGAATGTCTTGTCCAGAGATGTGAACTAAATGATTCTTTGTTTCTCTCTCTTTCTGGTCAACTCAATGACAGTTAGAGAGTAGGTAAAAGAGAGGATGAAAGACTGTTTCTGTATGCTTGTTGTGGCTTTCTGCTTTCAGGGCGAAAGCTTCCAGAGAGGCTGACTGCTGTGTGGGAGTCGTCTGCAGGCCTTTCGTTTTCTCTTCTTTCTTCTTTCACTTCCTTTATAAAGTTTATTGAAGTCACTTTTACCTGAACTCCAGCTTTTGGAGTTAATGCTGAAAGCACGGAATATGGATTACGTAGGTTCATGTGTCAGGGCTCCACGTCCTATTGTATATGTACCCGAGCCATCGCTGGTTCAATTCCCACCGATGGCCACATATTGTTACAACAATACATTAGATTAATTTTTTGGTTTTTAATTTGATAGAGTGTTTTTAGTTCTGTTGTGACAACAAAAGCTTCAAAGGGAATCTTTAAAACAAAAAAGAAACAGAAGAAAATTGCTGTCAAAGATGAAAACTATATCCATTATCGACCGGCCGATTATCAGACGGAAAAATCGTAAGTAATTATTTTTTATCATTCACACTTGGAAGAAATTGAAAATTAGATTCAAAATGGAAATTATGCAAAGCTGAACACTGTGATGCCTCAGTTGAATTTATTCTGTTCAAAAACATTGTCCAAAAAGTGATTTGTTTGAAATCTGAATTCTATTTAACCTTTTCGTCTTTCATTGAGGATTTTATATATTTTCATCTTCTTAGATTGGGACAAAATCTAAAAATGTAAAACCTACACTACTGCAAGAAAACGCCATCTACAAACCAATAATATGAAAGACTTATTTTAAAAAATCTGCACTGATGACATTCTCTCATTCCTGAAAGAGATCAAACTATATCAAAAAAATATAATACAATATCCTACCAAAAAGCATCTAACTCAATCAAACACCCTCATCTTAAAAAACAAAAAAAATACACTCAAACAACCACTCACAAAAAAATAACTAAAGATAAAAAAATAAAAAGCTATAAACAATCCAAGTTAAGCAAATAAAATCAGTTCACGGCATTAAATGACCCAATGAGAGTCGATATGCTGGTTAAATCAACCAACCAACCAACATATCTCTTCTTTTTTTTATGTTTGAGGACCAATTTGTCATAATAAAATGTATAAATTTATTATTATTATTATTTCATATTCACATAATAAAATATATTTTAATAAAAAACTGGGACATTTGAAAAGCGAGGTTCTACTGAATAAATAAAATGTGGTTCCATTGAAGTGTGCGGAAGTCCCCGTCCTTGTTGGAATCATAATACACAAGTCTAAACCCCAGTTATGTTGTATTCAATTTATGATATTTTATATTAATTAAATAATAAAAGAAATAAAATTTTTACATAGATTTTTAGTTAAAGATTTTATCGATATTTTTTTGTTTCAGTCTTAATATCAATAATCCATTCAATAAAGAGGCTGAAACTTTTGGCTTTGATTTAACTGAAGATGATGTTAGTGAAATGAGAAAATCTCAAAGCAAAATGAAATGGTAAGTATTCTTTTCTTCTTCTTTTCCTCCTCAACCTTTCCTTCTCCATTCTCATAATTTTGTTTTCATTATTTCTATAAGCATCCATCATCAACCGTTACACCCAGTGGTGCGTTGGGCAGCAAATCTGTATTTGCTGTTTCTGTAGCATACTTGTTTTTTACAAGAAAGAGTAGCTAGCCCTATGCTCAATTGTTACGCCCAGTGGTGCGTTGGGCAGCAAATTTGCTTTTTTGTTGTTTCCATAACATACTTGTTTTATGAGAAAAGGTTGCTAGCCTTATGTTCAATCGCTACACCCAGTGGTGCATTATGTAGTAATTTTTTTTTCTTATGTATCTGTAGCATACTTGTTTTACGAAAAAAGGTTGCTAGCCCTATGCTCAACCCTCAAATTGGAGGACTCTATATGCATAATCACCATATAACTAAATTAAACAATTAATTCTAAATTCATATTCTTGAAATTCATAATTCAGTTTTGTTACTAGAGTTAATTTTGGAGTCCTTCTGTATATATTAATTTTAAGCAATTTTATTTGAGAATTTTGAATGTAAAAAAAAATGTTTTCTTTTCAGGGATCGAAAAAAGAAAAAGTTTGTCTCATTGAATTCTATTGAAAGCAAAAAAGAAAAGAAAATCCGAACAGAAAGTGGAGTTTTAATTCCTGCTTCTTATAAAACCAATTTATATCCTTTTTCTTAAATGATTACCTTTTTTTTTTAACAGATTCAAACCAATAAATGGTTTGATTATCTTTGTATTGATATTAGTTGCATTCATTTGAAACTACAATTATAGGGATTTTTTTTATAGTGGCTGCAAACTTTAACTTAAATGGTAGAAAATTAATATATTTTGAATTTATGCTCAGGCGCTATATTTCCAGAAGAAAATATTCTTAAATAGTTACCCATCTAATTACTGGCCGGGCTTGACGTTGCTTAACTTCGGTGATATAACTGCGACCGGTACTTCCAATGCAACTTGGACGTACAAATCATCTCACATTTTAGAAGTGGTGATTCTTGCTTAAAAGAATTTTTTTTTAAACACTGAGAAGATACGAAGAACCGTTTTTGAATTAAAAATAAACAAGTAAATAAATAACAGAAAAAAGTTTTTGAAAAAAAAAAAAAAAATTTGGCAAGTTCCTGGCGCCGGGCAATACTTCTAGGATTATATAAAAGTCAGATTATCTGAGTTCTACTACATCTAGTTTCAAATTCTGTTTTACAAGCAGCAGGTGTAGCTAGATGAAGCAGAGAAAATAAGAAATTGAACTGTAAACACTCATATTTTAAAGTAGTCACCCATCTAACTGCTGACCTGGCTCAACTTTGCTTAACTTCGATGATCTGACGGAAACCGGTGTTGGTATCTCACTGTATAAATAATTTTACCAGTGTAACCGTTTGCGCATTACTCGATTTTTTTTAAAAACACAGAGAAGATACGAAGAAGGATTTTTGAATTAAAAATAATAAAGGAGAAGCTTTTTGAAATTTAAGAAAAAATATTTCATTTTCAAAAACGAAGTTATTGTTAGCAAGCGTCTGTTGTTACCGACAATGCTATGGAGTTCGAACTATGACATCGTATGACCCAACGATGAAATGGCCCACTAGGTCTGGACGCTTTGTATCCAATACCACACCGGTGTGAGGTGTGCACCAGTGCACCACATGCACCTGCACCTCCACCTCCCGTAAGATTAATTAGAGGCATATCTGTAGGGAAAGATTGCGTCTATTTATAGTTAGAGTGCTCAATATCAGTGATATTATTCGTTAAGATTTATAAATTTATTATTAGTTAAGATTT
>JAUZSX010330154.1:0-11090 GCA_034780655.1 Idiosepius hallami | reverse complement strand
CCAAATTCGACACACAGGTGGGCACCGGTTAGAAGCGGGTTTTTGCCAAATTTTTTTCCGAAACTCTTCAAGGGGGGCCCAGGGCTAGGGGTCAAAGTGAGACCGAAAATTTGGCCCTTTGAAATCGAAAAGACGGGCGGCCGAGCGAAGCCGGGCTAAATTTCTAGTTTTACATATTGTTTTTGTTTGTTTATACATGTATGTGTGTATATAATGGTTTATGTCAAATTTTGGCAAAAATCTATATAATTTAATAATTTTCGTTAGACATACAGGATTTGTTTAAGGAAACGCATGTGTTTGGAACCCTACTTACTACCCTGGAGTAAAATGTGCGTCCATTATAAATGCTGTAATGATATATTTACTGATTTTTTTCCTCAAGCAGTATATACATAAACATACTATATATAAATGTGAATTTTTTACACACACACACACACACACACAGACATATATATATATATATATATATATATTTTTTTTTTTTCTACATTCGAATTTTCATTTATGACAATTTTCCCTGGCTTTATAAGAGAAAACCAACTAAGACATTATTTGAAAAATATTACTAATAACTTATACAAATCAAAAAAATTATTAAATACTTTGTAATTTTTTATTTTGTTTTATTTTTATAATATTCTTCTAACACTAAGCAAATAGAAAAAAATTTAAGAAAAACAAAAATATATTACAACAATAATGAAAAATAATGTGAATACAGCCACATGAAGAAAGTCAAGATACAACGAAAATGCTATGGAAACAGCAATAATATTTTATCCTATCTAGATCTTAACATCGCCTATGTTGCTAGACAGATTTTGTCTCTGTATATGCTAGGATTGTTCCAGAGGTATTGCTTTTATTTTTCTTATTGGATCAGAAGGGACTGCAAATTATATTATTATGATGATTGAACTTACGCATTAATGAACTGATTTTTTTTTCTTTCTGCTGCAGTATTGACGGTTTGAGACTCTATAAAGCAACCCCTATCATGGTTGTGCGTCAGAAGCAGAGATTGATCATTAAATTACTCGATGCAGAAAAATTGAACTAATTAACAGTCCTTGGAATTCTTGAACCTTTACGAAGCTAATGCACTTAATGTCAACATAGTTGGGTGATAAATTCATCGAATTTTGATTGGCGAATGAGATGTGATTGACAAAGCCTACTTTTGATACGAATATGGACTGCTTCGTTCATCGCTGGCAATTGAAAAGTGTTTTGAAAATAGTAGTGACTGTAAAAAAAATTCTGGAGCACAAACAGTCATTCAACTTTTAAAACATAACTTTAAAAAATAGATAGCATTTACTTTGGAATTTATATATTATTTTTTCTGTGTGTGCATATTAGAGTACGTAAAAATGGCCTAATGCCCTAAATTGGGTTGATGCTCAAACAAGTATAAATACGTTCGAGAACAAGTTTAGAAATGAATTCAGTTTATCCGTCACTTTGTGAACTGTTAAACAGTATAAGTGAAATACTCAACTGTTTCAAACATAAAAGAGCATTTACTTAAAAATGAATATACACTTAAGGAGGATATGTCGTAAAACAAACAAACACTTAAACACCATTATAACACTATAACCACACTTACCCGAATACCACCCTTTTAACTGTATTATTTGAATATTTTTGGATGGAATTTTAATTGAATGACTTACTTTTAACATAGAACTAGATACATCCCTGTCCCCACTCAGTAAAACCACCTTTTATTCACGTTAACAATTATGCGAAGATACGTGAAACCCGATTCTATACTATAAGTAAAGATACTTTCACTGGCTCACACATCTAAACTTAATCATCACAGATTTTCTGTGTACGAAATAATGTACTTTATAACATTATACACCAATTATGGGAGAAAGAAAGCTGGTTGGATGCTTTGTGCATCCTAATCTAACATTACAACATTACACGCCTAAATGCTCTGCACTTATGCATGGGTGTGTATGAATTTAAACGAACCATATTAAGTTTTCCATGCCAATTTTCATGCTTTTATTACTATACTTCAAACATCCATGGCCTTTATATTGAAATCTATGAATATATTCATTTACATTTATGTTTACACCTGGAATGTTTTGTGCACAACCCTATCTACCCAAACAAAACACACAGATAAAAATAACCTTATTCTGGACATTTTCATTTAAAAAAAAGTATATATTCACACTCGTCGCTTTAAAACTAAACCTCACTCCTCCGTAAACTGAAATAATCCTCAAAAACATTATTAACGTTTACTCAATCAACTTCTTAACTCAATCAACTTAAATGACCTAAAATAATTATTTATACTTTAACTGTATGAGTTTTCACCCAAATAAGATTCTATAATTGTTTTTTAAATGTTCCACACTCCCGATGTAAAGGTGTTTTCCTTCCAATTTTAATAATGAAACTCTGGTAAAGATCTACTGTCAATCCATATATATTTATATATATATATATATATATATTATAATTTTTGCAATCCATCTACAGGCCTGTTTCACCGTTCACGGATCGTCAGGATGGCTCCGCAAGCAACAACAAGCCTCCCTTCGGTCAAGATCGAACGCGAACCGGCTGGATGGCCGTCCGACGCCCTACCAATTGCCTACGTTCAACTAGCCGAAGGGAAAGGCCTTTCTACTGATGTTATTTTAAATTGCCCAGCCGCTTTATCAGCAGGGACTATGCTGTGTAGCTGTAGTAAATAATGAGTAGACATCCAACCCAAACTTCAAAGTGCTCAATTAACTTAAGTTAAGAGCGTACATAAAATAATTTTTGCAATCCATCTACAGGTCTGTTATATATATATATATATATATATATATATATATTATTTAGTCAGGATATTCCTATTACTATTCTAACTTATATTTTCACAAATGTGCAACATCTTCACTATAGTATTAAACAACATGTCTTCAAGTTGGCATTTAATTAAAAAAAAATTTTGCTCTCATGTAGGTCACAATAAAAAAAACTTTAGAGTGAATTCCTTGAACCCATAGCCTACATTAAAGTTATGTACCAATGAAAATTTAGGACTTAATGTTTATCGATGGTTTCAATTAACTGATGCGTTTCTCCAGATTTTCTGATTAATAGTCATCTTTGGTACCCACTTATGTCCGAGTATCGGGTCTATCATCTGTGTCCTATTTCCTAGGATGTCTATGTTTTAATTGGCTTGCTTGCAAGGCCCAGCCTGTGGTGGAATGTCTGATCAATAACCTAATCTTTAATCACCATTGTTTACTATTGTTAGATTCCAAAGTTTCTAGGAAAGATCGAGAAACCTATAATGTGAGTCTTCTGTGATTTAGAAAATCTGGTTATTATAAATAGATATTCAGTTCTCTTATTTGGACTGACATTCCTGTTTCCCGTCAAAAATGACGCCACTACTTGTAATTGCATTTCAGACTACAGTGTATTAACATGCACAATCCTTCCTTCTAATAGATACTTATGAACTTGATTCAAGCTTCCATCATCTTTATTTCGTTGGTTTGTTTCTGGACATATCAACCTTTTCCTTGGGCAGCGAAGGTGGAGCATTGGTAAAAGCTTAAGCTCTGAAATCATTTTACTTGAGTTCAAATCCCAGCCAAAATGATTGCCTTTACTTTAAATTGACTCGGGCAGATAGGGATGGTTAATTTGAGAGAATGACTCATTTAAGTGAAGGGCAGTGCTGATTATAAAATCCCAGGGATATAAGGGGCACGTAAAAATGTTTTTGTGCTTTACTTAGGTTTATGCTCGACCAAGTAAATATAATATTATTCTTTTCGGAATTTTAAGGCCGAAAACAACGTTTTTTGATGTACGCTCTTTCCCTTTTTTATTAATAACTTAATAGTTTCTTATTAATAACACGAGTTTCAATACTAAATCAATAGATGGAAGAATTGAAAGAATTTATACTTTCCCCAGGTGTATTAGTTTAAACGCGAACGTAACCGAACGACTGAGATTTAAGTCTGCTCGGTTATTTACTCCTCCATGATGAATTCTTCAATAACCACACAAAGAGTTATTTTTTATAAGAATATGGAACTAAAATTGTTCTATTGTATATTGAAACAAAGTTATCCATAATACAAGATATGTTCTAAAAGTAATGCATCCTATGTTTTTATTTTTCTAATTTGTGTAGATGAACCATAGGGTATTGCAAATCACATTGTTATGATGACTGAACTTATGCATTCGTAACCTGAAAGGTTAATCTATTCTTTGCTGATATTGGATGTGTGACTTTTAATCTAGTGCTGGGCAGCAGTTTGGATATTGTTGGATCTAATCAGTAACATTCAATATTGTTATCATTTCGAAACCTGAAAGGATTCAAACCAGCAGATAATGTTGCTTGAAACAAACGCTCTAACGACTGAGGAACGACACAGTTATGCGTTCAGAATGACGTTATTCACTGTTTTACTATTAATTATAGCCATGCTCTTCTTTCTGGAATTTCTTTTTCGATTATCGATTTTAGAGGATTATCAGGAGTATTCTGAGGCAAAATCCAGCTAAGACAACTTCTATACACATGAAGTATTATGTGTAAATTTTCAAGAAAATCGGTTCAGCCGTCTGGGTGTCCATAGGGAATGAAACACTCGGAGACATGCAAAGCTCCATTTATTAAAAAGTTTTAAACTAAATAGATTTTCATGATAAATCAAAAACCTTGAAAAACTGAATCATGGTCTTTGTCTGTCTCATCCATCTTGACTAGTAGTGGAAGAAATGTGAGGGTTCGTGGCCACCTAACAGCGACGACCACCCAAAGCAATATCCACCGCGACTGGTACTCGGTCACCTTCCAAATCTCTCCTCATCAACGAAGATAAGGGACAATTCGACGTGTAATCAATCTACCGACACGAGTGGGAGCCGGTGCTTTTTTTAGAAATATTTTTTCTGAGAATTTGGTGATAGAGTGCAATCTTGCAAGGACTTTCTCTGTTGGCGAGCTGGGCAGTTGAAAGCTCCTTCACTAAGTAAAAGTAACAATTATCTTACACCCTGCATTATCGAAAAAGTTTTATTCAATTTTTCTCCGTTTCTTCGGATTGCCTTGATGTGCTGGCAGTTACCAAAAAAACAGGATGACGTTCAAAATGTTATTTATCTTTTTCTCAGTTTCGGTCGACATTTTCCAATCCCCGTCCTAAAACTGATCACCTCATTGTGTTTTTATTTCCGAACTTGGTTCGGATCCTACCGCCAAGCAGACGGTTTCCCAATTAGTCAGCGCCGTTGGGGTTCAGCAGTTTCCAACACCAATCAACGACGCAGTCCCCGCCAATTATTAGCGGCATTCTTGTCAATCCCATATCAACAGATGATGTTGCAATAAGTAGCGAAATTGGAACGTTGTAAAAGTCTGGCATCTAGTATCATGTTATACGAGTTCAAATCCCAGTCAAACCCACTCTATTCACGTGTAGCTGCTTTGGGTAGATGAGGCTCGTTAACTCAGGAAATCTACTCGTCTAGGTGTAAAGATAACACTGATTACAAAAAACTGGGTAGATGAGACCCGTCAACTTAAGGGGTGTAACTCGTCTTGGTGTAAGAGCAACACGGATTACACAAAGCTCGGAAATATAATGAGCCAGTAAAATAGCATTGTGCTTAATTCCGATTGGTGCTCGACCAAGTAAAATATCAGATGATCTTACATTAATTTTTGTTAGATTTTCAAAAAATATCATAGCTAAATTTTTCTTAGATCTAATTAAGTAATTTCCGTTCTCTTAATTCAAGTTATTCGAACTTCGACTTTTTCAGTAATTATAGTGGTAATAGATTTCATAGATAAACAAATATTAATTCAATAAAAAGTAATTTTAAAAAGAAACGTAATATTAATTCAAATGAAATGACTAGTTATTCTACATGCTTCGAAAAAAGTAATGGCTCAATGTTCATAAAATATAATTCTCAATGATTGCAGTATTTTGATTTATACAAGTTCTAAGTGAAATTTATCTGGGAGTGAAGGGTTTCGAGTCTGAGTGTAAGCAAAATTAACCTAAATATATGTTGGCATAGTATATCATAATTCTTACGGAATGTGAGCAGTCTATCCTCGTAGAGTTAATAATAAGTTAAGTTCATTGCTCTGGAAACGTTTTTCTCAGTTCGAAGAATACACATCGGTCGAAATGTTTTTAAGGGAAAACTGATGAAACTTGAAGTTCGAATAACTTAGATAAAGATAGCAATCAAAAGATGTTAAAGCTTGGACTATGGAATCGTATTGCACGAGTTCAAATCCCAGTCTACAACCTTTATTTTACCTTTCTGCTATCTCTACTAGATGATGCTCGTTAATTGGGGAGAGTAACTGATCTAGGTGTTGAGGATAACACTTATTCCGAAACCCCAGGTAGATGAGGCACGTCAAAAGAATGAGAGTAACTCATCTAGGTGAAGTGTATGAATGATTACTAAAAACCCAGGGGTATAATGAGCATGTAAAATGGACCTCGGGTTTATGCTTGACCAAGTAGATATATCCTCTAATAAATTAAGAGAGCTATTAATTAGTTGTTAGCATTTTTAATTAGCATTAAAACTGGTTTAAATAATTCTGTGAGTTAAATTATAATTAAACACCCGAACCTAGGAGACGTCTATTATCAAAATGATCCTTCTTATATGTGTGTGTATGTGTGTGTGTGTCAGCATAATGACCTCTGCAGGTTTAGCCAGCTCAACCACTGAACTCACATGATACAGTGTTAAGTTTTATGAGAATATGAACTTTACAATCAGTCCTCAGCCGCATGTATAGATGCCTGTCTAAATAAAGACTAAGGGAGCATCAACCCACTGGTTTAACTGCGACCCCAGACACTAACCTGGGTATTTCCCGCTCCGGTGCAAAATACAGTACTTGATATTCTTAAAAAGTCACCCATGTAACTACTGACCAGGCTCGATGTTGCTTCACTTCAGTAATCCAACAGAAACCGGTGTTTTTAATGGGACTTGACCAAATAGTGTCTTTAAGAAATCTTTTTTCAAATGTCAGCGCATTTCGATGTATTTTTATAAAGAAAAAGAAAGGTTGTCTTCTTGAACTGCTTTAATTTCTTAGCAAAACCTTCTTTCTTTACGATGTTTAATCAAAATAATTGATTCGAACATGGCTGATCTATTATTCTTTCTATTTTCTAGAAATACCTTCAGTTTTATCTATAAATCAAATCGTGCATCAATATTAATCACAAATGCTGTAAAATCGCGCGACCGATAAAACAAACAATCCTTTCAATGAATGCAAGCGTATAAGCATATATATAAATACACATGCACACACACACACACCTATATATATATATATATATATATATATATATATATATAAGTGTGTGTATGTGTGCGCGCTCAACTCAATAATTCACCTTCTCTATGGGAAAATTCTAGATTTTATTACTCGGCGAAATATTGCAATTTTAAAATAAATACATATATTTATGTAACATTAACGTTAAAAAAAATCATTATTTTGTAAATGATTGTTGAATATTTTTGTAATTCAATCACTTGCTATTTTCGAATTTGTCATATTATATATAAGAAAACCTACCCAGTACTATAAGGGTCAAGCGACAGCATTGCCTCTCCATGCATCAACGTATATTCGAACAAATCAAAGGGAAAAACTTTTTTAAAAGCGACTATTTGGAAGATATTCTAAAAGATCTCTTAATAAAGACTTTAAGAAAGCAACCAATGGAATGGACGTGCGATAGAGGCAGAGATGCATAACTGAATTCTTTTATACAGAAAAATTGAACCCATCAACATTCACCGGTGTCCGTTACATTAACGAAGCCGATACAGTTGATGTTAGAACAGTTAGAAGTTTGTTGATTTCAAGGCTTCCCGGGAGCAGAAATTGACCACTTCGTTCATGGGCAAAATTTCATTGAGAACAGTGGTGACTATGTGTTGTGGTCGAGTGTGGTGTTGTATACAGTGTAGTTATTAAATATAAGAAACAAGACGACAGTATAAAGGGTTAAAAAATATATTAACAAAAGATTCATAATTAGTGGCATACGGCCTGGCAGTATAGCGGCTCCTGGCTGCTATGCTGAAATCCCCCTCTCTCTCTCCCTCTCTCTCTCTAATTCTCTCTCTCTCCCTACTCTCTCTCTCTCTCTCTCTCTCTCTGGGTGACGAGAGAGATCATATTTATAGTGATTGGAAGAATCCATTCTGAGGTGTGTTTTCCCCATAACACTATGTAGAAAAATAACTACTGGAGTACAAAAGGTCACTTCATTATTTGGTATCACGCCTGTGTTCCCTAACATTTTATAGTTAAAAAATAACTTAAATAAGAATAGTTGCCTTTAGTTTTAGAATGACCATCGTAGCTAGAACAGAAAGTCCATTCAGTTCGACACTATACAGCTGTTACACGTTAAAAACCAAAATATCTTTAGATTGTCTGAAGACAATTTAAACAAAAATAACATTTTTAGAGGTTTCCAGATTTTTTTTTATAAAAATAGTACATCAAATACATTCTTTTTAAGCAGTTCAACTCGGGTTTATTTTCCATAAACAGCATTGGCAAAATATTTGTATTAACTATTCAACTCATACTAAAGTAAGAGTTTCTTTTGATAATCTAGTTGATTGTAAATGTTATTAATTATATTTTAGTCGTTGTTATTGCGTTTTTATTTTAACTAGTACGACAACTTTTATTAGGTAATCACATACACACACACATACACAAATATGAACACACACACACACACACATATGGACTTTACCATCGATTTCGACGTATGAGAGTCATTAAACCACGTATGGTCGTAAGATTACCACACGGTTTTGTTTATAGTAGTGAAAGCTTGTGTAGCTCCTTCCACACTTCTTGGAACTTCTGAAAACAACCAGTCGGTGCAAGTGATTGACACAGATTATATGAGCAACAGACCTCAGGTTTATACTTCAGAGTTTTGCTACTCGTAGATACCTATCTTCCCAAAGACTAAGGGTGCATCTATCCAGTGAGTTTCTCAGCGGCCCCAGCAGCAGTAATCAAGTAGTCAGGTCTCTAGTCTGAGATTTTGCAAAGTGGAAAAACCTGTTGAATCTGGCTTAAAAAAGGTGAATTATCTGTTGTTTGCTCTGTAGTTAGTTGGGTTTAATTTACCCTCCGTATATAATGAAACGTTCCAATCCCCATGATCACACCCTAATATCCTCAATTAGACCAAAAATAATACAACAAGTATTGTAGTTTTAATTGTAATTCTAGTATGGAATAAAATGCATTACCTCAATTTTTTTTTTTTCTATTTAAATAATAATGAACCATGTTTAAAACATTTTAAATGTATTGAACATGATTTAAATCATTTTGTAGCCAATCCCAAACAAATCAAATCGTTTTTATTTAAAAGTCTGAAAATTTTCTGAACTCCATGGTGTCTTTGTTTTATTTTTATTTTATTTTATTTATTTATTTTTTTTTTTGACTTGAGCAAAGAATCTGATTTTTTTTTCCTGTGACCTCTGATCTATATTTAAAAATTTCGTATTCCATTTATTCGCTCACCTGTCTTTCTAAGTCGGTTTTTCTTAAAGCTGCCAAACCCCGAAATGACACGTTTGATCTTTATCCAATAGGGAGAATAGATCTCGAATGTTCCTTAACTATCTTCCGTTCAACCTTTCGGTGATCTATACGAAAGAAAAAACCGGAGTCTGTAAATCGATATTCCTCAATTTTAGACTAGTGGTGCCATATTATTATGTAACATATCTCTCTTCGGATTTTGACGCATCGGTTTTATCACTTTTAATTTCTGTTCAACTTTTTTGATACAATAGGACTTCTATATGTGATTAGAATCCAATAATTCGGAACTTCCATAAAATTAGTATTTTAATACTTTGGATTCACCCATGATTTTGGTCGGAGTAAAAGCATGGATTTACTAAGGTTATTTAATTTGGTATATACCTAATCATAGAAACACTCTATCTATCGTCAGTACCGATTTTTCCAAATTTTTACTACTGTGCATCAAATATGTTTACGAGAAAGATATTTAAAAAGTGAAACGTCTGTCCAATATTGTGAGTGAACCACGCATCCGCTGAGGAATCAAGTCGCGTTGTAGAGAGGGTTTTCCGTCAGATTACGGAAATTAGGCAACGTCGACTATGGTTAGTAGTTAGATGGGTAACCATTTAAGAATGCTAGGAAACGTATCATGCACCAGAGCAGGTGTCTAGGAGCGTGGTTAAACAACTGAGGAGATGCACCTTTAGTTTTGGCTAGAAAAGCATCTATATATCCGGCTGTTAGTCACTTGTGAAGATTAAATTCACTTGAGACTCACCACTAAATCGGGTAAGTTTGAATATTTAAAAAATGTATGTAAAACGGTCAATGAAATACCAATGTTTGAGCAATTATGTAAAGGATGAGGTAAAAATAACAGGTTTTTTTATTCGTATTTTTTAATGGTGAAATCATAACATTTTTCGAAACTTTTTTTGAAACTAATATAATAAACTCAAGAAATAAGAGGAATCTATATATTTTTTGTTTATAATGTTCATTTTTTTTCAGTTAGTGGATATTTTGTTTTCAATGCGATTGTATGAATCTAAGGTGAATTACTAAACCAAGAAGGCTAACAAAAATACGTTTATGGTTATTAATTGTTCTTATAATATATTTTTCTTTGTATCTGATGAAACTTGTATCCTCAAAATATTATGATAAACCATATTATTCTGTTTTTCTTCCTCCTAAGGCCTCTTATTGAAGCATATCTTAATGCCTACCCGCCCAAAAAATAAACTGAAAATGTAATTTTTTTTGTAGTAAATAGTTTATATTTGAAATTATACAATTTTTGTTTTTAAGATCTTTTCATATAAAAATCATGCTTCCACACACACACATGAATACACACACTCACACACATGAATACACACACATACACACACACACACACACACACACACACACACACACATATATATATATATATATATATATATAT
>JAUZSX010330143.1:0-11090 GCA_034780655.1 Idiosepius hallami | reverse complement strand
GATAGATAGATAGATAGATAGATAGATAGATAGATAGATAGATAGATAGATAGATAGATAGATAGATAGATAGATGCGTGTATACGTACGTACATGCCTACATCCATATAGAAATAGAACCTTTCGTCAAAAATCTAAACGTTTAAGTAAAACCGAATTTTTTTGTTCCTATCAATATTTGGGATCTACCTCATTTTGAATGCCCTCCATAATATCACCCCAGTCGTTCAATCGGTCGTACAAATAATAATAAAAAACAATTTGTCGCTCCGACTAACACAAAAGTCACTCAACTGAAATTTTATATTTCTTTCCTCCTTATGTAAAAGTAAAATATCCTTTGATAAATTTTTATTTCCCCATTTTTGTGTCGGCTGCAATTTTTCGATCAAATCATTTGAAGAAATAGAAATAATTCGATTGTGTTCAATTCAGTCTCGTCATTGAAATGTCATCGTTTATATCGAATTTAGGATTTACTATAATAAAGTTACAACTTCAACTTGGGTAGGAAATTCTATTCATTTTGAACAGTGCCGTGCTTAGCCACATAGCGGCCCCGACGCAGAATACGCCCTGCAGCCCCTTTACCCTAAAAACAACTTGAACACCAACAACAAACAATATGCTTCTATCAAAAGCTATATATATACATACATATACCTTTGCCATTGGGCAGCGACTGTGGTGCATTGGTAAAAGCTCGGGCTCTGAAAACGTATTACGTGAATTCAAATCCCTGTCAAAACCATTACATTCACCGTTAGCTGTTTCAGGTAGATGGGGCTCGTTAACTCGGGAGAGCACCTCATCTAGGTAAGGGGTAACACCGAATGTAATAACCCCGGGTAAGAGCACGTAAAAATGGCCTTATGCAAAACTTGGATTGGTGCTCACCAAGTAAATATAATATATACATACATATACAAATATATATAGAGAGAGACAGAGTCAGAGAGAAAGATGAATTGATAGATGTATATATCACATATAAGCCTTTTAATGATTTTCTTTATTTAATCCTAATAATTGATTATATCCGTAATTTTGGCACTACAAAAGATTTATGAAGCCAAGGAACCTGCGGCCCCTAGGAATATTCAGGGTAGTACCTTGTCGATGGTGGGGAGGGCCGTTGATGTCCCGGGTCGGTGACTGTAACACATATCCTCATCTGAAACGTACCTTATCAAAAGGCGTCACACACCTGTCGGCAAAACCAACATACAAAACAAAAACACACAGAAGGAACCATTTGTCTCAATTTTATTTATGCTGTTATCGAGTCGAAGAAAAATGTCCGAAATTATTTTCAAAGTCAATTCTGTGCAGCGTTTCAACTCATGGGACGAGGGTGACACGCCTGGATACGAGAGGGCATCGGAGTCAATTAAAGATGAGAAAAATGCGGACTGTCATAGGAAATCAACTTCCATCGTTTGGCTGGAGACATCGGTTCCCGACAGATCGCCAAAGTTAAACAACGTAAATCACGTTAGAAAAGACTTAGAAGAAAAAGATGCTAAAAAACGGTATTTACGAGAACACGCGCAGATAACATAAACAGATATCCTAACAACACAAACATTAAAAATTAAAAAAACATGAACACAATTCCATCCCCACCCGATGAAGACCGAAGGTTTACCCGGTCGAAACGTAGTGTTTTAAAAAAATATAAAAATAAAGATGAGGACAATTGTCCGAAAAATTCCTCTAAAAATATTCATCATACCTCATCTCAAGGATTTCGAAAAACAAAAAGGGTTAGGTTATAAAAAAAGAAGGAAAGCATCATAATCATGTGCAAGAAATGAAAATTTTGCTGAGCCATTTTTGGATGAAATTCATTCCTGATTTTAAGAAATTAAAATATTTGAATTGATAAGAAAAATAAATTAAAAGAAGAGAAAAAGAATTTATAGAAAAAAAAAGATTGCAAAGGGCAACAGTTTTTTTGTTTTTTTTTTCATTCCATTAATGAGACGTTCCTCCCTTCCCTAAAATACTTTTTCCATTTCATCAATGAAATTGGACGACCAATCCATCGCATCATCACCAGCCAATCCCACCAGTATTCTTACTGAAATCAATCTGACAAAATAAATCATTTTGGGTTTGAATGTTTTTTTGTTTTTTTTTTGGTCAGAATCAATGCTTCATCAAAAATATTTTGGAAAGGGTTTCAAAGCTGAGGTCAGAGGTCACTAGGTTTTCTTCTTTTTTTTTTTTTGACTCATGTTTGGTGAATATTTTGAGTAATCCTTTTATTGGGATTGAACACACATGAGGAAATCATGAGAAGGAAATATTTAGATTTTTCAAAAAGAGAGAATGGAGAAAAAGGAAAGAAAGACAAAAAGGGAAAGAGAAAATAAGAAAAAGAGGGAAAAAAGAAAAAAAGAGAAAATAAAGCCAAAAAAAAAAAAAAAGTGAAAATCTTTTCCAATTGCAGGATTTGATCAAAACTCAATTGAAATCCCAATAAGATTTTTGGATTATTTATTGTAAGGAATGTGAGATGAATTGGTTGTTGTTGTTTGGTCATCATTAAAGGATTTTATTGGACTTGTTGCAATTGGACAAGAGTCAGTAAAGTTTATAACAAAATAATCAAAGCAGATCACAAACATCTAAAAGAACAAAAACTGTTTTAGGCAGAGAAAAAGTATTTGATTCATGGTATGAATAAATAGGATCAGAAATGAAACTCTTCTCAACAAATTTTGAGCAATTGTTGAAACGGTTAATAATTTTGTGACAAAAAGTTTATATCTACCCCCCAAAAAGGAGACTAGCTATACAAGAAATCCAGCTTCATTTCACTGTCTGCAAGTCATAACTAATCAATAGTCATTGGCATATTGAAGTGCAAGTCATAAAGCGAAAATGGAACTTGCAGATAGAAAAAAAACCCAAAGACAACGCTACCAGATCATGAATTATTTAAAGAAATTTTGTCTGTGATTCTTACCTTTGTGATGTTCCATTCTTGTGTGATAAACCTTTCCATTTGATTTGAAAGACAGACTCAAGATATAACAGTCATCAGAACTGTCCCGTAACAAAAAGGATCCATCAGGTTTGGTATCCAGCAGTGACTTGGCTCCTTCATAGGTCAATGGACCCCAGTACCAGCCACACTGAAAGAAAGAAACAGGCTTTAGAATGAAGGACATCAATCAGAAGGTGCATTCAGGATTCAGGGAGAAATACTCAAGCCAACCGCAGAGATTCAAAATATGTTTAGAAAAGATTTTCAATGAGGCTCTCTTTGGTAAACTAAAACTTTTTCATTCAAAATAACAACATGTAATGCACTGTTATTTACATCATATTAGAAATACCATAAAGACAATAGGTTTGAAAGAAAAATGATGCTGACCCCAAAAAGTAGTCCATTCTAGCCAAGATAGAAGTATCTAGAAAGATACCATTAAAAGTTAAGGGAAATTCCATTCCAATGTAGCTAAGGAATCTGGAAGATTGCTTGATATTCAATAGATTTTTCTATTCATAAGGAACAATCATTTAAAAAGAAAATCAATAAAAAATAATCTTTGTTCAATAAAAAAAACCCTGAAATTTTAAAAGATAGAAATTTTCAAAAAAATTCTTAACCAATAAAAAACAGTCTGTCTGTCTGTCTTTCAGTCTGTCTGTTTGGGATCAATTTTTGTTCCCTGTGCAAGCCCACATTTTTTAACCAACACCATTCTAATTTTCAGTCTAATTTTTTTACAGTTTTTTTTACCAGAAAGGTTATGTAAACTACCTTTGATTCACACATCAATGTTTAATAAGACAATTGTGAAGACACACTAAATTGTAAGGAAAGTTCTTGTCAAATCTTAGACAAACACTTCCTTAAGTTAAAGTATTTTTATTGATTTTGTCCACTTAAAAATCTTTTGTTCATTTAAATATTAATAGCCATTTCTCATTTTTATGTGCTTGATCATAAAAATTGGTGAGCATTTTTTCACATTTTTGGCCATATCTAAAATTTTTAAGTTGCAAAGGCAACACCAGATTATGTTGCCAGTCTTCAATTTTATTGAAATGGAAAGAAAAATAATTCAATAAAATGAAAACAAACAATTGGATTAAAGATGACCAAAATCACACACACAAAAAAGATTAATTTTAATTTAAGTTTGAATAAATAAAAACAAAAAAAGTAGTTTAAAAAGATTAAATACAAGAAAAAAAAAAGATTTTATCTTCCCACCATTCTTCAATAGATGCAAATATTGTAGAAAGATTTTATTGAAATTTGAGAAATTATTTTAAGGTTGAATTTGAAGAAGGGCCCAGAGGATACGCTGAAAGAAGGAAAGAGAAAGGGTGTAAGAGAATGAGGGTTGGAGAAAAAGAAATAGCAATTTTAGGATGTGAGCCTGCAGGCAATCACAGAAGCAGCAGCAGCATTAGCAGTACCAACAGCAATAGTAGCAGTTGTAATAGTAGTAAAGAATAGTAAAAAGCCTGGTGACATGCATCAGCAATGCAAAGAGAATATGTTGCCATCAGTGGTGATAAGAGGTAATCGGTAAGAGTTGTCAATATTTGAAATCTCCATTCAGCATATTGTTGATGCTCTTCCCCCTAAAATGATGACAATTTTGTGTTTTATTGGCTTGGAGAGTTCAAAATAGAAAGAGAAAAACTTAAAACATTAAGAGAAAGAGACTTGATATGACAAAATATTGGAAGACAAAACATTAAAAGCTGAAAAATTGTCTGTTGTTGATTTTGGATGAGAAAATTTAAAAAAATGGAATTTGATCAAACAATTTGGCTTAAAAAATGAGTTTGAATTCGGCCTTAAAATTATATTTGTAATTTAGTCTCTGGCATTGAAATCAATCTAAAGAATATTATCCTTGAAGCAATGAATAAATAAAGTTTGGGGTTAAAAAAAGGGCTTAAAAAAAATGAAATCATTTTCAATGAAGTTTTTGAAAAAAAAATGGTTAGATTGAAAGGAAAGGAATCAAAAGTTGTTGGTTCAAAATTTTAGTGAAATTATGACCAGACAAGTCATTTGAAAATTTCTACTTCATGTGTATGTGTGTGTGTGTGTGTGTATGAGGAGATTTTAATATATATATAGGTATTACTAAATATGTATGTGTGTAATTGCCGCATATGTGCCAGTAAATTTGTTCAACTGCTTCTATATCAACTCTTATGTAGTTCTTAATCTGCATTTTATAATTAAACTCAAAATTCAAGAATTGTTTAGATTATCCTTAAGTCTCTTCTAAACAAATATTTTGATTTCTTACTTGACTAATAAATTAACTGGTCAAATGCAAAACATGCCTTTGGCAAAATCTTCAAGAAAAGACAACTCAGTCAATAGTTTGGGAGATGATCTTATTTTTACATTATTTCAAAAAGTTAAATCACATACAGGTGGCCCTCGATTACAAATGATTTCTGTTCCTACGTTGGCAACATAACCTGAATTTCCACACAACTCGGAATTAAACCTTTAATACTCCATAAATCACTAAATAATTGTCAGATTCTGCTGATTATACATAATACTAATTCAATAAGATAAAAAAAAATGATGCTGAGCAAAGATCTAAGTGTTTACAAAACAAAAAGTCTTTTTTTTTTTAAATTGACTTTTTTTTAAAGAAAGGCTGTTTTTTTCTTAAAAAATGACAAAAATTCAAGCAGTTGTAAAGTCAAAACTGTGTAAGTCAAATCTGTCGTAAGCTGAGGGCTGTCTGTATTTGAAATGTACAAGTAACTAGAGTTGAATTTGAAAATAGTAGTTTTTCATTCACACTTGGTTGGTGCTGCTCACTAAGTAAATATAATACACACACACACACATATATATATATAATATACACATACACACACACATATTTATATGTGTGACTGTTACCTTTTTTACAGACATGAAACATAAGGGTTGTATATTAAACAAAAAATTAAAATAAAACTAAATGTTTCTAGATTTTTTAACCTTTTATCTCTTGAGACATATGTGTGTGTGTGTGTGTGTGTGTGTGTGTGTGTGTGTGTAAGCTAGTGATTGCCCTATCTAATTCAGATAAGCAACTCACCAGGGTCACCTAGTCACCCCTTACATTGGTTATAAAGTCTTCCACTTCCTTTCAACTGCCATGGCCTTTGAGATAAAAACTCTTGCGATCAGTATTGAATTTCACAGGTATCAGACTTATATGAATGATAAACTCTATGGCCTTGATGAGGTAGATAAGATCTGTGTGTATGCTAACTTCTTTTATTGATACTATAAAGGAAGAGGAAGCCACAAGCTAAACATAATGCTTTTTTCAGTTTTGGGAAGTGACTCCCAATACATAAATATAAAGTTAGTGTACTATAAGTTAAGGTGCATATCATCATTTGTTGGGCTTTCTTTGGGATTTTTTTGTTTTGAAGTAAAAAATACCGTATACTTTATACAAACATGTTAAGGCAAAAGTGCAAATATTCTTTTTTATTAATTTGACATTTTATATAATTATTAAGTTATTTTCACATTAAATGAAAAATAACATTTTTTTTTAAAAAAAGCTAACACTATTTATGAATTATAAAAAATATTCTTTAAAAAAGGTAACATTTTATGAACAAATGAAAATATCTTTTAAAAAGCAAACATTGTTTATGAAAAAAAAAGTTTTAAAAAAAGCTAACATGTTTTATGAAAAATAAAAAAAGTTTATTTCAAACTAAACACAAGTCTTTAAGAAAATAAATTTTCCAACAATAAATGTTTGGATAATTTCCACAAAAATATTTTCCATTGTTTTTGCAGAAATTTCTAAAAATACAAATTATTTGCTAACCAAATTCAAAATGCTTTTCTTTTATACTTTTAGTTTTTTTTTTAATCCTTTTTTTTTTCATATTTTTCTCACAAATTCTTTTTTTTTGCTTTTTTCCTTATTTTCTTTAGAGTTAAACTCATTACTTTTGTCTTTTTCTCTTTTTATTCCTCTCGTAAATCTTGTAGATCTGATTCGATTGTCAACTCAAATTCAACAAAAATAAAACAAAGAAAAAAAAAAGATAAACAAATTTGTTCAGACAAAAAAGAAAATTAGTCAAAATTTGGAAGGAAGGAAAGGAAGGAAGGAAAGAAAAAAAATCCAAATTTTGTTATCAATTTTCTCTGATTCAGAATTTCCTTCTTAATTAATCCACATTCCAATGCAGACAACAAACCAAACATTTCTCACCACAAAAAAACACAAATTGCCTTTAAAAAAAATTATTATTCTTATTTAAACAATTTGTTTTTCACTCTATTTTTTGTCCCATTATTTCCAACATTTAATTTCTTCTACTTTTCTTCTAACATTTTCAATGGCCATTTCTGCATTTCAAGTTTTACTAATCTAACAAGCAACCAACAAATAAAAGTGTTGAGTAACTGCACTACAAAGTGAGCATTAGCTGAAGGTTTCGAACTCATCCAAAGGCAGCAGTCACTGAGATTCCAAGGATTCAACACTCAACCTAGTCATACTTAACAGAACAAGAGCAAGCTACCCCCATGGTTTGAATAAAGGGTTAAGTTCAAAATTCTGAGACTCCCAATTTTAACAAGAAGGTTCCCAAGTTTAATCCCCTGGAGAAGGCCACGCAGTGTTCATCGGCCAAAGGGTTGTGAAAGTAAGAATGATAAGGATGAGGACAATGGTCCAAAAAATATATCTACAAATTATCAAGCCTCATCCCAGGAATTGAAAAACTAATCTAGCAAGATTTTTAAACAAAGAATTTCTTTCAAACAAACCAAAAAAAAGTGTTACAAAATATTCAATTTGTAATTCTAGCCTGAATTTAACATTCTGCTAAAATACTTAAAAACTCTTCAATTATAAAAAAAATTTTTTATTTTATTAAAGAGTTATTTTCCCATAAATATTCCTATTATTCATAATTATCCTTCTGGTTTAATTAAATAAGTGAAATTGTTTTACACTTAATCTCTACTTTTCAAAACAGAAAACAAATAATAAATATATTATCCATATTTAAATCATTAGTTCACCAATTCATGTCCTAAATTGTTTGGTTGTTATAAGTGGGGGTTGGTGGGGGGCAAATTGGAGGAGCAACTCATCAAGGTGAGAGAAGGAATACTTATTCCTAAACTCATTTTGATTCAGCACTTAGGCCTTGTCAGATGATGTATCGTGTAAAGAGAAGGCTTTAGAAGAAAAAGCCTATAGCCTTGTGATTAAACTCTGAAATACCAGGAAAATTTGTTAATTATAAGGCTCATGATGACCCTGTGCCCATTGTAAGGCTCATGATGACCCTGTGCCCATTATAAGGCTCATGATGACCCTGTGCCCATTATAAGGCTCATGATGACCCTGTCTTAAATTGCAGTTTTTTTGCTTAAACATCTAAATAATTAAAAAAATAAATAAAAAAAATATGATAATAGTTAAATAAATAACAGAAACTATACCTAATGGAGTTTATTAGTTTGGCCAGAGCAGTAAAATAAATTTTAGAAATGAGAAAGTGAATTTAGATTTTTTAAAGAGCAAATACAACACTCAGGATACATCTATCAATGAAACATAAAAAATCATGTTAAATGGCTTTTCAAAATATTATTTGAATATTATTTTCTGGGTTTTTAAACGTCAAATGAAATGGTTTTTCAGAACTGAATAAAAGAAATGACATTTTGAAAGTTTGTTTTAACTTTTAATTTTAGTAAAACTTTCTTAAAAATAAAACATTGTTTTAAAAGATGTTTGGGGGGGGGTAAAAATATCTTATTTTATTTAGTTAATACTTTTACTATTTCATTCAACAGTTATTAATTCTGGGTGTTGGGCCTCGTGACAGTCTGAGATTATGAACTATGCATCCTCCTAATGGCATGACATAGAAAAATGTGAAGGCAAGCAAAAAGTGTACAGAACATAAAATAAAGAAAAATAAAATCAATCGCTTTGAAATCTATCAAAAAGATCTGGAAAACAAAAACAAAAATAAAAGTTTGATGTTGTCTTCAATTCTCCAAAGGAAAGAATCTAGGATAGAAAGATGAAGTCACATTGCAAGCTGAAGTCTTATCTGTCTACATCTAAGAAATATTTTCTTGGTGTATTCTTTAATATTTAAATCTTGTATAGACCATTGTTATTAGTAACCTGCATTTGCATAGCAATATCAGAAAGCCAGTCAGCATTTGAGATTTTCTTGTGGAAATAATGAACTGACCATTGTCCAGGATTCATATTTTCAAGGCCATTTCTAATATCCAAAATTGCTTAAGAATAAAAAAAAATATCATTCTATATTGAGAGGATTAGCATTCAACCATCATTCTGTATTAAAATGACTTGCATTTATTCATCATTCTATATTGAGAAGGCTAGCATTTACCCATCATTCTGTACTGATATATGTGAGAAAGAAAACAGGGGGGAATCTATCAGGTCACCCTGTCCTTAAGTAAAAAAAAAAAAAAAAAAAAAGGATATAAAAAGTTAAATGATAAGAGTTAAATTTATTTTCATTTATTTTTAGTCTAAAATCTTCCTGAAAAGAAGGAGATCAGTTAAAGGAGGGAGAAAAAAAAATCTTGAGGACCCAAATCTATGGAGATAAGGAAGGAAGAGAAAGTGATCATTGAAATCTTAGGTTTTCTTTCTGTTCAACAATTCTCTTCAACTTTCCTTTCCTTCTTGGTTGAGACTTTCATTTATTGATGGAAAAGAAAATTAAGCATGGCTTAATACTAGGGGGAGGGGAAATAAAAATAGACATTTTTTTATCCCCAAACGGATCATCCATTCCCTTTCTGATTTTCATCCCTTCAAAATCTCCCCTTCCCCCCAGTTTTTTTTTTTCAAGAACAGGAAGATAATTTTGGACTGGCATCCATATCGAAGATTATCTTAAACAATACAATGAGTTTCAGAAGTTGATACATGAAAAAGATTGGCCAATCTTCTGTCAAGAAATTGCAGTCACCATATATATATGATATTTACTTGGTGAGCACCCCCAAGTTTGGCACAAGGACATTTTTACGTGCTCTTACCCTGGCTTTATATATTCGGTGTTACCCTTCACCTAGATGGACTGCTCTCCCGAGCTAACGAGCCCCATCTACCCGAGGCTGCTAAAGTGAAAGTAATGCTTTTGACTGGGATTTGAACTCGCGTAACACGATCTCACAGTCCGAGCTTCTACCAATGCTTCACTCTAATTATGAACGTAAATTGAACTACTGGGATTCGAACTCGTGTACTACGATTCCGAAGTGTAACAATCTACCCACTTGGGCCAAATGGACTTTCCTAACACACAAGTAAGCAAGAGCAACATGACAACATTAATAAAGACGAGGACCCTAAAAGTCCCCTAAAAAGAAAAAGAAAAACGAAAACGACTTTCCTAACACACAAGTAAGCAAGAGCAACATGACAACATTATTAAAGACGAGGACCCTAAAAGTCCCCTAAAAAAAGAAAAAGAAAAACGAAAACGACTTTCCCAACACACAAGTAAGCAAGAGCAACATGACAACATTAATAAAGACGAGGGCCCTAAAAGTCCCCTAAAAAGAAAAAGAAAAACGAAAAAAAAATAAAATTCATTTTGTAAAAGACTTACTTGGATAAAAAAAAAAAGAAATTAGTTTTTTTTTTCTAATTTTTGTTCCTTTGTCGTTAAATTGAGAAAGCAATGAGAGAGAAAAAAAAGGTGTTGCTTCGGCGTCGACTGAACACACAAGTCGGGTGGGAAACAGGTAGAAAAAAAGACAAGGATTATGAAACGGGTGGATTAGGAAGCAACACCACCAACACCTACCTCTTCTTCTCTGTCCTTCTCTCTACCATTATCTCTCTCTCTCTCCACCCCTCTCTCTTTCTCTCTCTTTCTCTTATTCTGTTCCATTCTCTCTTTCTCTCTCTGTCTCTCTCTCTATATATATATATACATATGTTTCTGAAATCGTATTACGCGAGTTCAAATCCTAGTCAAAACCATTACATTCACCTTTAGCTACCTCGGGCAGATGGGGCTCGTTAACTCGGGAGAGCAGCTCATCTAGG
>JAUZSX010330132.1:0-11091 GCA_034780655.1 Idiosepius hallami | reverse complement strand
ATATATAGTTGTGTGTGTGTGTGTTTTGTTTAAGCCTCTTGATTCATCTAAAGAACGAACATGGAGCCGCAACGATGCCTTTTGCTGTCTTTGGGGTTTCTGTAACTTTTCCTAATAACAGAATTTACAGAATATTGCTATTTCCCCCGCCTTTGTTTTAATCAGTTGCAATTTATATGGACGCAGCTTTTGAACCATAGGTGACTTTGTGACTGTTAAATTAAATCTGCGTTAACATTCATAATAGAAGGAAATATTGTGCTCTCTTGTTAAGAATTATTTTCATTTTTATCAAAATGTTTTTTGTTTTTAAATATAAAGTCGGTAAATTTCTATTGATAAATGTCAACAATGTTTGGAAAAAGTAAACAAAACAAACCTACTTATACTTTCTTCTGAAGATAGGAAAAATTTAAAAATGTATAGTCATTCAAGCTGTAACCACTGATCAACGAAGAAGTTCACTTTTATTCTCACAAAACACGAAACATTTAGCCCTTAAACCATGAGGGTAAAACACTTCGAAAACAATATTTTTTCGAAAAAGCCACAAAAAAAAGCACTAATTGATTCCATCATATTTAGTTCAGCAAATATATTCAGATAATTGTAAGTATTGGATGCGGAGAATTGACTGTGATTGGTTTAGAAATATAAAGAAATAAGTTGTTCTTTAAACAAGGAAGTGTTTTTTTTTCTGGGTTAGAATTCTACTGATTAAGTAAAATTACTAAAAATCTTGGGTTAATTATTACCTGAGTTTCTCTTTTGACCTTTTCTTCGCCAATTTTCGCATGTAGGTATAAAGGTCAGCTGATCATGAAAAATAAATCTGCTGCCTTTCAAGTTAGCTGAAATAATAATAATGCGTTTACTCACAGCATTATTCCTAATGTGTTGTGGTGAACACCCCTCCAGGTGGAATATTCCAACACGCATGTGCTATCGGAGGTAGAACTTTGATTCAGTCAACAGTTTCCAGCTCTTACGGACAGTTGTATCCGTCTATTGACTAATTGTAATTATGTAAATACAGCATTTATCTTTACTCCATGTGTTCTGTTATACTTGTGGTTGCTAGCCACAATATAATGATAAGCAATTCCACTATACCCTGCTGTCTTCATATTCTTCCACTTTTAAAAAGCCACAAGTATTCTTTAAGCTCAAGGAAGAAAAGCAACAGATGAAAAAAATCGAAGAAAATTCTGTAATTTTTTCTCGAAATTAATATCTAAGAATTCGCATTCGTTTTAAAAACTTATACAACCCCAATGCCCCGTCCACCTCAAACCGAAAAAGTTGGGGTAGTATGTGGTAACTACAAACAATCGAAAGACACATGCCAATCGAAAGATAAACAGCAGACTCACGCGACCTTTTCCTTTCTATTTTTTTTTCACGATTTGCACCGACGCCCGGCTAACCCTCTCAATATGGCCGACGCGTAGCGTGACAGGAAAAGACACCACTAGAAAAGAGCGCGAATCCCGCATAGAAATGGCTAATTAGGCGAATGTAGAAACATATTTCGTCAAATCACGCACCAATTTCGCTTTACACGCGATCAAGCGGCAAAATGTTTTATTTCTGGATTGTTTTTTAAATGTTTAAATTTCTATTATAAGGTTTAACAAAAAAAAAATGAATTTATATTTATATTTAAATTTGTATTATAAGTTTTTTTTTTAAATTTACATTTTTTAAAAAAATTTTTAACATGTTTTTTAGATTAATTCATATTTTATTTAAATGTCTATGAGTTTTTTAAATGAATTTATATTAAAATTTCTACTGTAAGTTTTTTAGATCAATTCATATTTATATTTAAATTTCTATTATAAATTATTATTTTCATTTAAATTTCTTTTTAATGTTTTTTTAAAAAAATAGATTTATATTTATATTCAAATTTCTAATATAACGTTTCTTTTAAGTTATAGTTATATTTAAATTTGCATTACAATTTTTTTTTTTAAATTTACATTTTTTTTTCAATTTTTTTAACGTGCTTTTTAGATTAATTAATATTTTGTTTAAATTTCTATTTTGAGTTTTTTTAAATAAATTTATATTAAAATTTCTAGTTTTTTAGATAAATTCTTATTTATATTTAAATTTCTTTTATGAGTTTTTAAAATAAATTCATATTTATATTTAAATTTCTACTATAAGATTTTTTTTGTTAAAATCATATTTATATTGAAATTTTTATTATAAATTTATATCTATATTTAAATTTCTACTGTAAGTTTTTTTAGATCAATTCATATTTATATTTAAATTTCTATTATAAATTTTTATTTTCATTCAACTTTCTTTTTAATGTTTTTAAAATAATAAATTCATATTTATATTCAAATTTCTAATATAACGTTTCTTTTAAGTTATAGTTATATTTAAATTTGCATTACAATTTAAAAAAAAGATTTACATTTATTTTTTCAATTTTTTTAACGTCTTTTTCAGATTAATAAATATTTTATTTAAATTTCTATTATTAGTTTTTTATATGAATTTATACTAAATTTTCTAGTTTTTTAGATAAATTCATATTTATATTTAAATTTCTTTTATGAATTTTTAAAATGAATCTATATTTATATTTATATTTCTACTATAAGATTTTTTTTGTTAAAATCATGTTTATATTGAAATTTGTATTATAAATTTATATCTATATTTAAATTTCTACTGTAAGTTTTTTAGATAAATTCATATTCATATTTAAATTTCTATTATAAATTTCTATTTTCATTTAAATTTCTTTTTAAAGTTTTTTAAATTAATGACTTTATATTTATATTCAAAATTCTAATATAACGTTTCTTTTAAGTTATATTTATATGTAAATTTGCATTACAATTTAAAAAAAAAATTTACATTTATTTTTTCAATTTTTTTAACGTCTTTTTAGATTAATAAATATTTTATTTAAATTTCTATTATGAGTTTTTTATATGAATTTATACTAATTTTTTTAGTTTTTTTAGATAAATTCATATTTATATTTAAATTTATTTCATGAATTTTTAAAATGAATTTATATTTATATTCAAATTTCTAATGTAAGTTTTTTTTTTAGATAAATTCATCTTTATATTTAAATTTCTATAACCCATTTCTATTTCTATTTAAATCTCTTTTTAAGGTTTTTTAAATAAATAAATTTGTATTTATATTCAAATTTCTAATATAACTTTTTTTAAAGTATTTAAATTTCCATTATAAGTTTTTTTCCAAATAAATTTATATTCATTATTTTTTTTAAATATTTGATATTTCAATTTAATCGTTGCTGTAGATTCTAGGATTAAAAAAAAATATTTTCGTACATTTGTCGTCCTATGATATACCATCATATTTGAATTTTTTTGCTTTTTCGGAATACTTGGGGTAAGGCTGGTAAGGAAGATTTATACAACTATTATTCGGACTGTTGTCTTCATTCTTATTATTGGGAATATAGTAATGATACGGATGAGGATAACAGTCTTAAGAATAGTTGAATTTTTTGTGTTATTTAGAGAAAAATATTGCGATCATTTATTCTTGTTCTGAAAATTCAAAGCTATTCAATTATTAATAAAGAAATTTTTCTTGTTTTTTGAAATTTCTAATTCAATTTTTTAGTTTTCTTACAATTAACTTGAAAAGAAAAAATAAAATTCATTTTAATGAAATGTGTCTAAATAATGATATTCTGCCTAAATGTAAACTTAAAACACATAACTATAATTCAAAAATAATTATTTATAACTAGAAAGATATTTTGTGAAAGTCATTGTTACACTTGATGATATAACAAAAATATCTAATACATTTTTTAGTAATACCTCAGTCAAGTAAGAAATACAATTTTATATTTGTTCAGAAATAATCCTTAACCCTGCATGGGGTTGCTTTCATCCTCATATTGTGATCATTTTTTAAAATGTAATTTCAATTTTTTTTCTTTCTAAAAAGAATATGGCAAATATTTGAAATTCGAAAATTATTTTAATAAACTGCAGTTGTATTGACACTCTATCGAGCAACCTAACCACCAGTAGCGGATGTTTCGAACCCACAACGATCAATTTTCAATTTTAACCTCTCAGCAGATACTTTTTCGTTTTTTTAGCTCAAAATTAGATATTTGTTTAATAGGTCAGAATAACCCCGAATATGATATTTTAAGTCTCCTGACCAAAAATTGGAAAAGTAATCTGGTATTGCCAGACACGAAAGGAGTTTGTAAATGAGTAAAATAGCTTTGTTTTAAAAATCAGTTGATTTAAATTCTATGAAAATGTATAAGTTATTTCTCTAAAAATGGCATTTGAACTCATTGCTTTAAAATATATTATAATAATCAACACAACTTAGTTAAACTATAAAAAAACGAATAATCTGACTTATAGCAGTCATTACCAGTTGATTTTATACGTATCATTTTTGTATCTGGTGAGCTTTCAATACGGTCAAATTATGTTGGAGACATCCGTACCCTCTAGATTACTGGAGATAAGCAACGTAAAGCCTGTTCAGTAATAAGATGGGTGACCTCGTAGAATTATCAGGTATTAAACTAGTGTGCCAGTAGGTTGCTAAGCACCAGCTGGCTAGCCTGAAAAGGGCTAACCACCCTACCAGGCGAATACAAAAACGGTTATGAAACCGACTCCTCGAGTAGGCTCTACGCTCTTTGCCGAGCAAGAAAACAAAATAATAAATAATAGTTTCAGATGGAAAATTTTATTTCAGAGAAGTAGAAACCCCTAAACTGTTAAACGGTTGATTGGCTTTTATAGAATAAGATAATAAATATATCAGGTAGAATACATAAAATATTTAACCCTGCGTTCAGTAAGATTCACAAACTAGGATAAGAAAAATAAAAAAAAGAGGAAAAGAGAGAATAGATTTACAATGAAGTCGAGTGGCTGCAGGACAAAGGAAAGGTTGAAGAGGAAAGCAAAGCAATGCATTTGCAACGGAAGAAGAAGAAGAAAAAGAAGAAGAAGAAGAATGTGAAAGAAGAAGTAGAAAATAAGAAGAAAATAAGAATGGGACTGTAGAAGAAGAAAGAGAAGTAAAGAATAGGAAGAAGCAAAGAAGTAGAAAAAAGTGAACGAAGAAGAAGAAGAAAAAGAGAATATGAACCGAGAAGAAAAAGAAAAACAAGAATGTGAAAGAAAGAAGGACAAAAAGAACGTGAATGAAGAAGAAGAGAAGAAGAATTTGAACAAAAAAGAGGAAGAAAGAAAAACAAATGTGAAGAAGGAGAAAAAGGAAAAAAGAATAGAAGAAAAAGAAAACTAATGTGGACGAAGAATAATAAAAGAAGAAAAGAAGAATGTGAAAGAAGAAAAAGAAAAGGACAAAAAAATAAAAGAATAATGTGTACGAAGAAGAAAAAAAAGGGTGAAAAGAAGAAAAAGAAGAAGAAGAAGAAATGAATGTGAACGAAAAAGAAAAAGAAGAAAAAGATTAATAAAAAAAGCGTAAGAAGCAATAGGAAGGAAAGGTGAAGTGAGAGATGAGATAATACGGGGAAAAATGGCGTTGTCCTAGCACCTAAAGATAATGTAACTTTAGTGTGTTCAGAGTGTATCTTAGGGCCCCCTAAACGCGGTTCCGCATGTTAAGAAATGTCCTAGTGATTTATATTTTTGTTAATATGCAGAACCATGTTTAGGAGAGCCTAACTTACATTCTGCACCCACTAAGGTTAAATTCTCTTTGGGTGCAAGGGCAACGCCATTATTTCCCAGACTAAGAAGGTGGATCTGAAAAGAAAAGAGAAGTTGTGCAGTTTACAGGGAAATATAGAAAATAAAGAGATAATGAAGAAATGAAGGAAAAAGCAGCGGCGAGAGAAGAAACAGATAAAGAAAGAAGACGAAGAAAAAGTGATTGAGAATGAGATAGAGACAGATAAGTAGATTGAGAGAGAGGGAGCGAATGAAAAAAATAAAGAAAGAGAGTGAAAGAAATATATATAGCAAAGAGAAAATAAAAGAGAGAAAGAGAGATTTAGAGATAGAGATAGATAGAGAAGGAGAGAGAGAGAAAGAGGGGAATGGAGAGGACTCAGAGGAAGTGAATAAATTGGTTTGGAGTCAAAAGTAAAAAAAAAACATTAAAATTACTAGTTAGACAATTATGTTAATAACAATAACGGTTATTAATATTATTATCATTACATTAATAGTATTCTTATTATTATTATTACTATTAGTTTTATTATTTATAATAATAATAATAATGATAATAGTGATAATAATAATAATAGCATTACTAGAAGGAGAATTATGATAATAACACTAACAATTATTATTAATATTATTATCATTACATTATTAGTATCACTGTTATCATTAATACGATTAATAATCATAATAATAATAATAATAATGATAATAGTAATAATAGCATTACTAGTAGGAGAATTATGATAACAGTAATACTTATTATTATTATTATTATCATTACATTATTAGTATCATTATTATCATTAATACTATTATTATTATTATTAATAATAATAATAATAATAATAATAATAATAATAGCATTACTAGGAGGAGAATTATAATAATAACAGTAACAATTATCAATAGTATTATTATCATTACATTATTAGTATCATTATTCCTTTTATTATTATTATCATTGTTATTATCATTATTATTATTATTATTATATTTATTATTAATGATAATAATAATAATAATAATAATAATAATAATAATAATAATAATAATAATAATAATAATAATGATAATAATGAAAGAGAAAAGACGAAGATTTCATTTTTTTTACTTATTTCCTTGAGGATGTGTAAAGAATCGGGTATTGTTAGCTTAACGCAGAAAGAATTTCAATAATCCATATATGTAAGTCAGGAAGATGAAAATCAGTCGGATATCCGTAATTCAAGGTAGCGGGAATCGATATCCCCACCCATTTTTTTCCTTCAAATGTATAATATAAATATACATAAATATATCCTAAAGCTTGCAAAACAAGAATAGCGTAAATATGCATCAAGTACAATTCCAATCGGAAAAATAAATAAACACTCATTATCGACATAACAAACGTGTATATGCATGCATAGGTTTACACACACACTTAGACACAAACACATATGTATATAAATATATGAAAATATATATATAAATATATGAAAAAAAAAATATATATATATATATATATATATATATGAATATAAATATAATATATATAAATTATAATATATATATGTGTACGAATTATTTCTGTTGGTAAGCTATGCTTTTTTTCCTCTCATTTACTTTTAATTTCACTTTCACAAACGGGAATTACATTCCAAGATTTGAAAGGTTTCCCCATTTTTTTGTCCCTTTTACTCGATGGACCCCCACAATAAGAATTTAATTACCATTCACCCTCAAACAAATTATTCAAATCCATGACTCTAATAACTGACGAGCCGATGGAGACAACATTTAATCATGCTTAAATATTATAATATAAACAATATAAATAAAGAAATAAAGAAATAATAATAAAATAAAAAATAATAATAATAAATATCCACAATAATTATAATGATAATAATAATGTACACAATATGAATAAATAAATATATATGAGTAATTTTTTATAAATTATTTTCATTTAAGCATTGGGAAGTCCATTTGGCCAAGAGGGTAGTCAGTAGGACTTTGGAATCTTAATACGTGAATTCGAACCCTAGTCTATCCATTTGGCTTTTAAAATCAGTATTGCGTTTCACCTAGTTGAGCGAGTTTCCAGGGTTTATGAACTATATAATATACTGATAGACTTTTGCGTAAATTTGTTAAAAAATAAATATAAATTGGTATTTAATAATCCTGAAGGATTAATGTCCCACCAAAAATATCAAACCATAGATGTGTTCGTCTGTATTCGTATTTGTTCTAATGGCATAGAGAGAACCATGACTTCTGGACGCCATCCTTTGTTGCAGCCTTCATTCGCCTTCAGTGCCGTTGTGTCATTGTAGTTATCATCCACCACATCCACCGTTGACGTCTCGCAGTATTTAACTCATAGCTGAAGGAAAGATTGGGCTTCATACCTTTCCCAAGAGTTTTAGTCGACATGCCATCGTAGACGGAACAACTGGGATTCGAACCCGTGTAGTACGGTTTTGAAGTCCGATTGTCTATCCACTGGGCCACGTCGACTATCCTCTGCCAAGGGGCCGTGTGGTGACTGCAGGTGCTTCCATCTCCCCACGTTAAAAGACATCACGCACAGGCATCTTCTCCAAAGGGTCCTAAAAGACTAAGACCGAGGACGGTCATACTCGAACATAAATGACCGCCGATGATGAGGATTTGTTTGTAATCGTAGCTTAGTGTTTGTATTTCTATTTTAACGAATATTTCCAATATTATCCGGTGGGGAAGTCCCTTTGGCCTAGTGTATAGTCTATTTTCAGAATCGTAATACGCAAGTTCGAATCCCAGTCGTTCCATTTGTATTCATAATTGCAGTAAGGAAAGGTATGAATCCCCACATTCCCTCCAATTATGAGTTAAATTTTGAACAATGAGTTTTTAAAAAAAGGCAATTACGTGTGTATAAAATAATTGATCTGGGAATTAAATAACCAAAAAGGTTGATATGCCGTAAAACAAAAACAAACAAACAAACAAACAAACAAACAATAAAACCAATATTATCCCGATTACCTGTTTCCTTTGATTGTTAAGTCAAAATGAAATTTTGCTCAAATGAATGAAAAATATCGATTTAATGAAGGAAACCGTTAGAGTTTGTCGTCGAAACACTCAATCGACTAGTTCCTTGCCAAAAAAAAAAACGAAATAAAAAAAACAAAGTAAAAAAAAAGAAAAGAAAAGAAAACAAAAAGAAAACAAACAACCAAAAGAAAAAGAAAAAAAAGAAAAACTAAGGAGAGAAGTTAAAAAAGAGCAAGATTAAAAAGAAAAAAAAAAGAAGAGAAATGCAAAAAAGATGCAGCCTTCGAGATGAACAATGAACAATGTGTTTTCTTAAAGATGCAGTTTTATTTGCACAGAATCAATGCGCCAAGAAACAATGGAAAGAAAACAAGTAAGTACATTTAAAACGGATTCTGATAGATAGAAAAACAAAGCGAAAAAAATCAACTTACTTCAAACAAATAAATTACATAGATTTTGTTTAGACTTGTATATACAGGATGGCGCAACTAATTTACAGGATGGCGCACCTAATGACTAAGGCTTCGATAATGTGCTTTTATTAAAGAATATTCCTGTTGTTACTTGACTATTTTGTGATTCTACCATCTCTTTTAATTCATTACTTATTAGTAGGTCAGTGACAATATAATTTTATTAAAGAATATTCTTGTCGTTACTTGACCATTATGTGATTCTACCATCTATAATTCTCTACTTATTTGTAGGTCAGTGACAATATATTTTTATTAAAGTATATTTTTATGTTACTTGACTATTTTGTGATTCTACTATCTCTTAATTATGTAGTTATTAGTAGGGCTGTGATAATATGTTTTAATTAAATAATATCCTTGTCGTTACTTGACTATTTTGTGATTTTACCATTTCTTTTAATTTCAAAGTTATTAGTAGGGCTGTGACAACATGTTTTTATCAAAGAATATTCTTGTCAAAACTTAACTATTTGAGGATTTTACCATTTTTTTAAAACTCTGTAGTTATTAGTAGGGCCGTGACAATATGCTTTTATTAAAGAATGTTCTGATTGTGACTTGATTATTTTGTGATTTTGCCATTTCTTCTAACTCTGTTGTTATCACTTGGGCTGTGAGAGTGGAGATTCATACCTTTCCCAAGGATATTAGTCCAATCATGAATGCAAACTGAACGGCTGGAATCTTGAATGCCTATCCACTGCCCCAAGTGGGCAGCCACTAAAATTAATCCATAAGAAGTTTGCAATTGATTTAAAATATAATTTTTATTATAAAAAGTATTTATTTATAAACATAATTCCAAACCTAAATAAAAAATGCTGCATCAAATAATCTACAAGGCTTGATAAGGCATTAAGTAAAGAATTCAAACCAAATAGAATTATGAGCTTAATAACATTGTAAAAATTGCAGTTGATTGATTGATTGATTGATCGAAAATTTATCTGATTGGAAAACTGGGTAAAGTGCTGAATTTGCCATTGAATTTGAAATCAATATAAAAATGCAAGTTCATTGTTCTGATAGTAAGTGACTTTGGTTTTTTTAACTCTCTCAAAAGAAGAGTTCATAATAATTGTTCAACTGTAATCAGGCATCATTAAACCCATCAAAAAGACGTTTGTCGGCAATTAGTCTGACTAATTAAAATACTTTTCAAAGAGCTTAACTATCGGTAAAACTTTCTGATCACTATTAACTTCTCTTTGAAGGATTTTTTTTTTCCTTTTTTTAATGCAATTTAAGAACTGAATTTTAGTTGAATGCATCAGTTAAACTGTGACTAGCACTTTGGCTCCAGATGTTTCTAGAAAGTTATGATAGCATCTGAATCACCCAGTATTGGACCCTTCCATACACATGAAATACCAAGAGTGGAACTCTCAAAGAGGGAACAGATGAAGAGTAACAGACGACTAATCAGTAGATACCTGACTTCTGTTTCCATGTGGAAGTCTTTCTTTCTTCTTTTTTCTATGTCACTTTTTACTCAACAAATTTCCTACGATAACCGAAATCAAGTTTTTACTTATTCCTTGAATTGGCAATCACAACTGAAGTCTTTGGCAAAATCCAGTCTTTGACTAATTCTATCCTGAAATGCTCTAAGGAATGACTCCTACGTATCACATAGGATGTTGGTCAGATCTTGTTTGTCTTAGAGAAAATAGAATTACTCCTGAAATACCATTGTGCAATCCAGATTCAATCTGTATTTTTCTTTGGACACTGCATTAAAATAGAAATTGGGGCTTGTCACACACTAGACCAGGGGTTTTCAAACTGTGGTCTGCAGACCATAGGGGGTCTGCAAGAAGAAGATAGGGGGTCCGTGGATTAACTCATTACGTGTAATTAAAAGTATAAATTTTCAATGTCTGGATATT